>JBBIGA010000083.1:2988957-2999783 GCA_037576975.1 Alestes dentex
GGCCCCTCCCCCAAAGACAACTGCGTTTAAGACTTCAGACAATGCGCGATCGAACCTGAAAATCGGGCCCAAAGAGTGTCTACAATTGGACAATAAACATTTACACAAATTGGAACTTTTTGGAGCAATGTACTCCATCAGACCAAGCAAAAATAAACTCTTGGGCAATAATTTATCTCGTCATGTTTGGAGAAAGGAGGATACATGTATGATCCCAATAACATCATAACCACCCTGAAGTATGCAGGTGGGAGCATCATACTGTAGGTCTGCTTCTCTGCAAACGGTCCTGAGGCATTACACAGTACTGAAGGAAACATAAATGATGCGATGTACCTGGACACATCATACTATTTCTCTTTCAGTTTTAACTATATTTTGTTCATTCATTTTAATACAACCTTTTTGTTCATTTACTGTTAAAGTTCAAACTCTAAAGTGCATATGTATTTTGTATACATTTAAAGCGGTTATATGAACTAAAAGTATATTAATTTGATGAAACAAAAGTGTCTGAATATTTCCCCTACCCCGAGGGATGCTCCCTGATCCTGAAATTGCCACAATACAAATAATAATAATGAGAATGCATTTTATTTATAGGCGCCTTTCAAGGCACTCAGGGACGCCTTACAAGAACAGGAAACAATAAACAGACACAGTAACAATAAGTTAAATAATAAAAACAATAAACAAGCACAGTGACAATATGTAAAATAATAAAACAATAAACAAACGCAGTAACAATATGTAAAATAATAAAATATGACAATAATTACGTAATAGGGTGCATCAGTTAAAACACGGGTCAAACAGAATGTGCAAGTTTAAAAAGGTGTGTTTTAAGACATGATTTAAAGGCAGAAAGCGAGTCGCTGTTGCGGATATCATGAGGAAGAGAGTTCCACAGGCGAGGGGCAACTCAGCTGAAGACTCCAAACCCCATGGTGGTCAAGTGGGCAGAAGGTATAAAAAAACTGATGGAGGCAGGTGATCTTAGAGAACGGTTCGGTATGGAGATCTGTAGAAGATCATGGAGATATGAAGGTGCCAAATTATGAAGTGTCTTAAACGTAAGCAGTAAAATCTTAAAATCAATACGATATTTGATAGGAAGCCAGTGGAGCTGCTGGAGGACAGGGGTAATATATTCAAGGGAAGATGTTCTGGTAAGTATATGGATTGCTGAATTTTGAACCATCTGTAGCTTGCGAATGGTTTTTTTGTGGGAGACCAGAGAGAATAGCATTACAGTAGTCAATGCGGGACGTTACTAAAGCATGTACCAAGATGGCTGTACTAGCAGAAGTAAGAGATGGGTGTAGTCGGTTAATATTACGCAGATGAAAATAAGCAGAGCGAGTGACATTATTGATATGAGTTTCTAAAGATAGGGTACTGTCAAGGATAACCCCCAGATTCTTAACGTGAGGGACAGGTGAGACCATAGAGTTGTCAACAGTTAGAAAGAAGTTGTTTGATTTGGCCAAAGTAGCTTTTGTACCAAACAGAAGAATCTCAGTTTTATCATGATTACGTTTGAGAAAGTTAGAAGAAAACCAGTCCTTAATTTCAGCTATGCATGCAGAAAGGGTGGGAGGTGGAAGGGTGGAATCAGGTTTAGTAGAGAGGTAGAGCTGAGTGTCATCAGCATAACAGTGAAATTGAATGCCAAATTTCCTCAAAAATATGACCCAGAGGCAAAAGGTCGATGATAAATAGAAGGGGACCTAAAACAGAGCCCTGTGGAACACCTCTAGTAACTGATACAGAAGAAAAATACATGATTTTCAGTTAATGTCGACTTTCTAATAGGTTATGACTGAAAGAGGTTGTAGGTAGTAGAGCATCATGTCTGTACAGAAGCACCAGAGTCACTGGAGTTGTCTTTCTTAGGTGCAAACCACCTAATCAAAGAGCCCACATCCATCGTCAGGAAAAACATCAGAAAATTAACAATGACAGAGAAGGCAGGTTTGCTTCACGTCCTCCATCCAGCTGCAGAGCCTTTATCAGAAACATTTGCTCTTGACAACTGAGTGACAGAGTGTAATAGAAACCATTTTAGTAGTTCTTATCAATATCAATTTAAGTAAGCCAAGTAATACTGCTTATATTGACAGGTTGTCTTAACAACACTATATATATATATATATATATATATAGCATTAGAACAAAAATAAATAAAAACAAATGCTATGTAAAATAAAATGTACCAGGAAAGTCATACACTTTATATCCAAGAAGTATCTGGACCACTCCTAATTAATGAATTAAGCTACTTCGGTGTGCATCCATTGCTGAAGCCAGCATCTAATTGCCCGCACACAGCTTCTAGAATCTGAATGTGAAAACACTTCCAGTAGAATGGGATGCTCTGGAGCGGATGAGAACGAGCCCAAGGTCACCATGACCTTTGTCACCCCGTAGCAGTGAGCTGCAGAGCAGTGGAACGGTGTTCTCTTGAGTGATGGAGCTCCAATTGAAAACTTTGCACATTTACTAAATGTTATCATGATGTTGATGTCATTAGTGATATTGCTGAACTGTGTAATACGCAAATGAGCCTCCAACCAATCAGTGAGTGTTAGATTGTGTTCAGAGAGCATCCAGACCAATCAGTGATGTTCTTTGGGTGTTTGAGTGAATAAAGTCAAATACAGGATCTAACAATCGCAAATAATTTGGGTCAAAAAATGGTACAGAATCTTTAACAACTAGTTCATTAATATCAGCAATAATCACACTATGCCATTGTGTTCACATTGTGCCACCCTAACTATAAGTTCTGTCATAATTACTCTAAAAGCATTTGTATTAATGAGCTATTTTGGAAAAGTGACTATTATTGTGCATTTTAAATATATTTATCACAAAATCCTGTAATATCACCATGTGACTTTTCCACTATATAATTTGGTCCTAAAACTAGATTGATCTATTAAATGACTTTCTTGCTTTTAGCTGAGCCAATTCATTCAAATACTATAATCTGTCCTTTAAAACACACAAAACTAGGCCTTTCAGATCCACTTGATTTGCACCCTGACCTTTTGCGTGCTCTACATTTGATCCTCTCTTCCCCCTGTAATTTCCTGTGTGGCACATCTTCGGCCGTTTTGTCCATGACAAGCATCTACACAGGGCCAAAAAGACAATAATATTCCTCCCATCCAGCCCTGTGCAGCAGCTGAGGAAAGGGTAGAGCCAGGCAGTGTGGAGAAGCATTGTGACATGAATTTTTAGCGGAATTTCTCAGTAAAGATAAATGTGACTATGGCGGCAATTAAATACTTTGGCAAAGCATCAGAAGTACATAATTATGTGCCACATAACCCAGAAAATACTACTATTGGAGTGTACTGATCTTGGATTACATTTCTCTGTGTACATGACAGTCATTATCAGGGAGCAGGGAAGTAGTGTGTGGGGATGGTATATTGCTCAAGAGTACCTCAGTGGTGCCATTGACAGTCCTGGGATTTGAACCCACAACCTTCCAATCACAGGGGAAACTCTCTAACCACGAGGCCACCAGCTGCCCGCTTTGTGTCCATGTTCAGTCATTGAGAACCCAGGCTTTCACACTATTTTGCACACTTTGGAGTTATTAAATGGTTACTTGACAAAAATAATAAAAGAAAAATCACACCGAGGGTAGCAGTCCTTCTAGCAAATAGAACTTTAAAGTTGCAGTTGTTGGATAGCAACGTGTTAGGCTGCCTGCAGACTCGTCGGTTTGTTGTGTAATAGCTTTATCAGCAACAGGAATGAGATGGGGTTGAATAGTATCGTTTTCATTTCTGCTAATTTCTTCAGTTACAGATTGCGAGAATCCTATTGCTAAATTTGAATTCTGGACAAGTGCCTGAAAAGACTACGAAGCTTGATTTAAATGTTTTTTTCCATAATACTTGCAGACATACCCTTCTCGACTAACCAGCCCTTGAAAATTCCTCATAGTTCATGCGGTATTGCTTTTAGTGTTCATTTCTATTTTGTTGATGCCTTCCATGCCCAGTACTCATTTCTAGTTTCCCTTTTTGTTTCTTTTCTGAAAACTGGGCCGGCCACTAACGCTCAAAGGTCCCATACTCTCCATAAATATTGAAACTGATGGTACAATCTTCCACGGTATAGATCGGTTTAATGCGCAAGTGTCAGAGACAAATTACCCTGAATTTCCGTTACGGGAAGTGAACAAATTCCCTGCGTAATGATATGAAGGATGTGAATCAGAAGCAGAAAATCCGTCGCCAGTGACAATCATTACCGGGAAAAATTGGCCCCTCCAATGTTGGGATGACCTATTCAATACAGTAGAATTTTCTGGGTCATTCCGAGGAACCGTAGAATAAAGGCAGAGATATCTCCATATCCTCCTAGTCGGTTGAGCATGGAACAACTAAAGTCATACATAGCTTTTGAAACGGCATCAGGACAGCTAAGTATTGGCATCGAGGACCATCTTGTAACAGTAGACTCCCACCTCGACAAAAGATGTGGGAGGAAAACTCCTGCATGACATCCAAATTCTGTGTAATGCTGATGTTTGAAAGATTCTGAAGTTGTCCTCTACAAGAATCTCTTGGACATTGTGCCATTCGGCTTCTCCAGCAGCAGGAACCTCTGAATGTGTTTTTTGCAGAAGAGGCAGCAGAGGAGAAGCCAGTATCTGTTGCCTCTGCTAAGGGAGATCGATTCTGGTCTGTATTCTCAACTGGTTCCACGCTGAAGACCAAGCCTTCAGCTGCCCTCAAGCCCTCATCTGGCCCCGCACCTGCTCCAGCGAGCTAGCTGACCGGAAGGCCAAGGTGTTCTCCTCCAGCTTTTTAAGACCAGAGTCTCCAATGCCGTAACGCAATCCAGCCGCAGATGTAAACAAGCCCTCACCATCAAGCTTCTCACAGCTCAAGTCAGCAGGCCACACCACCCAACCCCAGGCAACTGGTATCAGCTGGGGAAACCAGCTTCTGACATCAGAGCAGAATTTTTTCCAAATTTTTTCAAAAAATTCTGCTCGCCTTTTGTGAAGCTGAACATTTTGTCAAAATGATGGATGAGGATAAGAGAGGACGTAACCTGCTCTTTACAAACTTATCTGTTGGCTGTGAGACACATCTGTTCATTGGGCAACCTTCAAGTAGCTGGGAGTTTTCAGTGACGTGAGTAACTACTTCACAATAGCGCAGTCATGTAGTCTCCAAGTTCCCGTGGATGATGAGGAAGAGGAATTCCAGCTCGATTATGGTATCTTTTCCAAGAAGGCTGAAGAAATTTGGAACTTAGAAAGAACTGGGTCTGATGGCTACAGGAGAGGGAAAGCCTTTTGGAAACCTTTCTACCATCACGCTGGCTGTCCTTGCCATTTTTGCAGTAATGCAGACTGTGAAGGAATCTTGACCAAAAACAAAACCCCTGTATCATGCCATGCTGATATGATGAGGTCTCTTGTGGCCACAAAGGTCAAGGTCAAAGGTCATGGTTTAGACAACCCTTTATTAGTCTCACAGGTCGGAAATTTACATTGTTACAGCAGCAAAGTGAACAAAACAAAAGAAGAAAGTAGAAGCAGCATAACCTATAGAATAAAAGCTTTACAATATAACAATATTAAAAACTGTGCACGATGTGTTTGTGTCTGTATACATGTGTGTGAGTGTGAGTGTGTGGCTATTTGAAATTGCAGTATTTTCTTAAACTGAGAACAACCTGTTTCATTGGTTGCACTGCTATTATTTTGCCTTTTTAGTCATTAAACCTTTTACTGCCAGACTCTGTATAAAGCTACTGTAAATGGGCCACTTTATTTTCAGGTGCATGCTCAGCCAGATATACTTTTTTTTTCCCCACAAGGTCATGCTTACAGTCAGAATTAAATTCATTAAACCTTTTCCTGCCAGAGTGTATATTGAGCTGCTGTAAATGTTTACGTTTTTATTTTCAGCTACACACTACAGCTACAGCTACATCATAAATGAGTTGACTACCCAAAATATGCTGTGTTTTTTTGCCAGCACACTTAGATGAGCTGATTTTTTTAAAGGTGGTATTCCAAGACTTTCTCTTGGAATCTAACCCCAGTCTGCTTCATGGAGGACAACGGTATTACTTAGTTCTAATACTGAGTAAAACTATGGACATTATTGAAGTTACAGCTGCTGTAAAACTACGAGGAGTACTAAATTGAAAGAACAGATACAGTAAGTGAGACTCAGTGAATTCGATTTCTTATTCGGTTTAAATCATTATCACTTTGTGTATTATCTTATTATTATTATTATTATTATTATTATTATTTTATTATTATGTACAGTAGTCTTGTCGTTTTTTTGAGTAGTTGCTAATTAATTTATTATGTGCAACATCTTATTATGTGCAATAGTCTAAC
Organism: Alestes dentex; assembly: GCA_037576975.1. Lineage (NCBI taxonomy): Eukaryota > Metazoa > Chordata > Actinopteri > Characiformes > Alestidae > Alestes > Alestes dentex. Next base: position 2,995,349 of record JBBIGA010000083.1, read on the forward strand.
CATGTGAAATATCACTACTTATGTCACTACTACTTATAAACTACTGATCTCTATTTGCAGTAACAGACCTCTAACCACTATTAGTGCTACTGGTAGTTCACTTAACTAAGTTACTTATCTATAGTGTTTATACCCCATTGGGTTGAATTTATATTTCATATTTTATATTGTTCTCAGAAAGTAAAAACAGGAATCAGTGTATAGTAACTGCATAGAGGCAAGAGGGTGATTAAATGTCATCCCACTGTAGTTTCACTTTTCTAGTTTATTTTCACTCTTTGTTACTTTTAAAGTGTTGAATTTAGAAATAGATTGTCCATATTTTTAGCCTTGTTCTTTGCAGCACCTTCCTGTTACCGGTGCACTTTATCCATTGCAGCTTGTTGGCGAAGAACATTAAAATGCGTATCTGGCAAATGTCTTTGAATATTGTAACGTGTTTTAGCTGCATTGTCAACTCTTAACTGTCAGCATGCTTTGAACAGGGATGGTCGCGAGCAGAAGAAAAAGATTACTGTACCGTTGACTTTGGCATGCCGTTCAGTGCGTCTCCCAGGTGTCCTGGGAGGGAACAGGGCCAGGGCAGAGGGATAGCCAGTTTCCATGCGCTTTGAGTATCTTAAGAAGGCCTGGAGCAACAGCTCCCCTAAGGATGCAGATGAGAGCAAAGGAAGCAGAGGAGAGCTCTCGGTCTTTGTGAACAGTCCGTCTTTGTGAATAGGGTCTCGGCTTAGCGATCCATAACTACTGAAGAAACAGTTGTCAGCATCACTATCGATTATATCAGTACTGTACCAGTTATTTTGAGGATTGTGTTTAAAAAGACCAAACAAATAGAGTAATTCAATGTTGAAGTTAATTTAAGGTAGATAGAGAGACACTTCCCAATAAGTAATAGAGTAATTGTTAAAAAATGTTTTGTTTTTTTTTAACTAATTGAGTAATTAGTTGTTTCTGATTACTGTTGTTTGTGTATTTAATGTTTGAGAGACATAAAATTGATTCATGATGCCATGCACCTGTTCTTGCACTTTAGTGTAATTTTCATACATGCGTGGTTGTTTTGGTTTTAAAAAGCACCTGGGATTACGAATCATTTTTGCTAGGAATGGATGGACTGGTTGGTCATATTTGTTGTTGGGTAGGAAGTGTTAGCTTCTTGTGTTAGCGTTACCACTCATGAAATGCTGAACCTGAAGAATCCGTAGTTCCGTACTCGCATTCATTAAGGTGTCAGTAAAGCATTTGCAAACATGTGTGTGGGAAGCGGCTCGGTGGACAGGTGGTCTCGCGCGGCTCCTGCCAGCACGTGTAGATGGTCCTGATCATTAACGTGCATAAAAACAAACTCTCCCTGATCTGCATGCTCCTCCTCAGGCCGATGTGCTGTTACGGGCCTTTCAAGGCTGCCTGAACTCTCCAAATTCAACTTTTTGAAAAAGTAGTGGGTGTGAATTGGGCCTTGACAAAAAGTGGCAGGTGACGCCTGTGTATTCACGCATGCGTTTTATTCATTCTGCAGCACAGCATTACAAATGGCTGCCATCTTTTAGTTGTTCCCCTTTTTTTCATCCCACTTTTTTTTTTGTGGAAGTATTTCACAGTGGCCGTCTCGACCAGAGAAATCTGCAGAAGGCAGGCAGAGGAGTAAAGGGAATGAGTATAATTCCTGAACTGAAGTGTCCTATTAGTATTAAAATCCTGTCAAGTTGGTCTCAAGTGTTTTAAAAATGTGCAAAGATATGTTGCGGAAGAAGTCTTTATCACAGTTATATTAAATATTATATTACAGATATATTACATTATTAATACAATTTAATTCTAGTTAAAAGCACCAAAGCTTGTGGGTGCCAGATCTCATAATGACCCAAGAACAGTGAGAGTAATGTCAGTCCGTAAAGGAGAGTCTGACTGGATTTCTGCTTACTGAGATGATAGCCATGATACAGGAATGAGTTTTCTAACACACCCTTCCATGGCAGAATGGTAAAATGCCGCTGCATTTGAGTGAAGAGAGTCAGAAGATGCTTAGGAAGTTGCCAGTGCGATCTGAAGGTCGTGGGTTTGAATCCCAGGACTGCTAGTGGCACCACTGAGGTACCCTTGAGCAAGATAGTAAAGGGACATTTGGCTGACGCCCTTATCCAGAGCAACTTACAATCATTAGTTATAGGCACAGTCCCCCTGGAGCAACTGAGGGTTTAGTGTCTTGTTCAAGGACACAATGGTCGAAAATTGTTGGGCTTCGAACCAGTGACTTTGTGGTCATGGGTTTCACGGGCATGTGTTTTAGTCACGAGGCCACTACCATCCTATCATCCTCACACACTGCTTCCCAGGTGCTGTGTTCCTTGCTGCCCCCTGCTTCACTTGGTGACTGGGTTAAATTCAGAGAAAGAACTTCACACTGTTCACCCTGTGTGCTGTGCTCTGGTGTGACAAAAATCCACTTTACTTTCTCTACTAGAATCTGTGTGTAGTCATTTGTTTCATAGTCCGTCTAACTGCATTACTGAATGGAGAACCGCGTTCAGTTCAAACACAGTTAATTATACTAAAACTAAAAGATGTATGGCTACTCATAGTCAATAGGATTTAGTTTGCCTGTTATTTCTGTCTGTTTTAGACTGGAAGACAACGTTTTAAGGTGGGATTCCGAATCGTTTTTGCTAGGAATGGATGGACTGGTCGGTCGTATTTGTTGTTGCGAAGGAAGTGTTCAATTCTTGTGTTAGCTTTACCACTCAGGACTGTCTTTAACGTTTCGCCCCGTGAAATGCAGAACCTGAAGAATCTGTAGTTTCATACTCGCGTTCATTAAGGTGTCAGTAAAGCGTTTGCAAACATGAGTGTGGGAGGTGGCTCGGTGGACAGGTGGAGTCGCGCAGCTCCTGCCAGCACATGTAGACTGCCGAGCTGATGGAAAATGCGAACAAAAATATGAAGCCAACTTGTGGGCACTCGAATTGGCCCTGCCATCTCCAAAATGACAGCTCTACTAATAATAATAAGGCATGCAGTGCTGCCTTTATGTCAGAAGAGCTCGACCAGCCGAACTTCATCAAATCCTTCACCTGCTCCCGCTGTAGCTGACGTAAACAAATCGCCAACTCTGATTGGTTACTCAGGAGATCTGACGTCATGTACACTGCATTTCATCCTGCCCGTCTCGAATCAGACAAGAAAATGACAGAATTTTTTAAATCTCTCAACGTAAAACACCGTCAGACTTTCTCTGCTGGTTCACAAATCACAAAAAAATCATAAATACAGGAGCTTTAAGTTTTGACAATATGGCATAAATCTATCAATACATTCTATGACGATATGTAGCACAATTTGACAAAGTTACTAAAAAAAAAAAATAACTGCTTACGAAGGATACCAAGTGATAACAATAAATGAATAAAATAGCATTGTGGCGTAAATGTCTGTTACTATACACTCGCCTCACACGTTATACAGACAATAAGACAATAATTGGTCTAATTCTGCCCTTTTACGATGCATGCAGTTGTTTAGTGTTCCTAAAATACTAACATTGCACAGATAATTTCATTGTGGGTGAATTTGTAATGATATCAGGTCTCAAGAAGAAAGCCTCTAAGTCTTGAGGTGGGAGGGGGGGGATACTTGTTGAGAGTTTTTGCTTTATAACTGTCCGGTTTAACGCTTGAGCATCGCACCGCTTTTGGCAGAGCCGCCAGCCTGTCATTTCCATCACAATGGCCTGCCGCAGTGGAGCCTGTTACAGTAATTAATAGATTGTCCTCCAGTCAATAGCAGCATTCAGCAACCTGTTCGTGCAGTGACTCGAACACGGGCGTCGTGTTGGAATGTTTTTTTTTTTTTTTTTCCTCGTCATCACTCTGGATGCAGACCCAGTGGCCCAAAATGAAGCGATTCCGCCCCTCCTCCCCTGCTTGGTGGCCCTTTTTCCCTGTGCTGCAGTTCACTTTGAATTAGGCTCATTGATTGCGCTGTTCTCCTCCTCTTCCTCTGCAGCATGCAGCAAAAAAAAAAAAAAAAAAAAGGAAGGAAAAGAAAAAAGAAAAAACACCCACTGGTCTTCCTTCCACCAGTAGGTGGAGATGGAGCTCCACCGATTTCCCACCGAAGGCCGAGTGCCAGATATATTTTGAAGGAGCTGCAAGCTCTCAAATCCTTTAAAGGGTGGTATTCAAAGGCGGAATCTGACAACCCTGTCCATCCATGTCAATGCAAATGGAATAATTACGGTGCTGACACCGACGCTCCGCCGACTGATTCTTCTGCAAAAATAAGGTTGATTTGTTTCCGACCCTGATGGGGCGCATGCGTGCCCCACATGAAAAAGAGGACGAATGCGCCTGTATATGTGTGTGTGTGTGTGTGTGTGTGTGTGTGTATATTTTTATATATATATATGAAAATAGGTAAATATATACATTTTATA
>JBBIGA010000083.1:3018559-3036835 GCA_037576975.1 Alestes dentex
GAAGCATGGTGTTGTCCAAAATGTCTTGATCTGCTGAAGCGTTAAGATAACACTTCACTGGAAGTAAAGGGCCAAGCCCAAACCCTGAAAAACAGTGTCCCAGTGCTTTTGTTCATAGTGTATATGGGGTGTGACAAATTATGCTTGCCACTCATTAAAAAGTGGAACAATTATGTGAAGAAACAGTCACTATTTGGAAACAACATCAGACTTGACAGGAAAACCAACGATGGTGGTACAGCTATTAACATTACATCCATTCATTTAAAACTCTGAATTTTAACCTGAATTGTTAAACTAAAGCTTTAGATACCATTTTTTTAAATTGAACTTTGTAAATTGCACCTGGAGGCAATTTTTCGTCAGTAGAGGGAAAATAACAGAAGGAGAAAGGTGGAAACTCTTAAACGCTTATGTACGATCCGGTCACAGGGTTCCCATATAGTCTAATCAGTTAGATCAAATCTGAATATGTCTGTCAGTAGAGTATTTATTATTTTTTTTACTACATTCTTAGAAAAAGGTTATATTTAAAAAGCTGCATTCTGATGTTGTTCTTAAAGGTTATTTGAATATATAAGCATAATGTTTTCATCTCTTCTTTCCTGAAAACAGAGACAAAGAAAGTCAACAAAGCTATGACCTTTTGTGAATTGAGACATGAAAATTATGCTCAAGTTCTGAAACTTTTTTGCTACTTCAAGTGATAGTAGGGGCTGAGGAGCTGTGTCTAGTCCAGCTTCTTGACTGCCACCCGCTGAGCACCCATCCCTCTTCTCCTGCATTAAAAGGCCCTAAATGCTTTTCCTGGCTGTTGGAAAGACAAAGCGTCTAATTAGAAAAGAGGTTTTATGTACATATACCAAGCATCTGTTTAAATCGGAGCGATTTAAAGAGCAGTGTAGTGCAGTGGAATTGCTTTCTATAGGGTGACATGGACTGTAATGGTGGTGCCATGTTAGTTTGAGTTGATCACACACAGTCACACTGCTCTTCTTAACCTTTAGAACTCCGAGTGTATTAATAAAATCTGATTTCAGTAAATATAAAAGGTGTAAATTAGTCTAAAACTGGTGTTTATTCTCCTACACTCTCGCCGTTTGCTGCTCTTTCTCTCGGCCGCTCTCCGGAGCCCCGCCCTCTGCGGGTTTTCCCCACCCACTTGTGGGCGGAGACTATCCTGAAAGTTCTCCCGGGTTCGAAGCTCTTGTGTTTTTTCTGTTTTTTTTTTCTAAGACCTAAAATACAAGAAACTTTTGTTCTTTATGTTCATTTGCTTATGACACCATTTTTAAAACCCCAGTAGTGATTATTATTATTATTACACATTTTTTAAATGACCATATCTTTGGTTCAATGTGACACAGGAACACCAAACAAAGCTCAGCATGACGTCTGACACCTCGAGCATCAACAAAAACTGGGGGAACTTCAGTGTAACGAGTTGTTTTGCCGTATGACAACGATTTACCGCTTGTTGCCCTTCCAGCGCGGATTAGTGTTAAACACTATGTCCACTTATACTCCACTCTACGTGTATCTAGCCACGCAGTTTGTGTCTGTCCTTCTCTTCTGTGTTGAGTTGCAGGTTGGACACAGATGGCTGGATATTTTTGATTCGTGGCCTACAGAGATACTGAAGTGTTTAAAAACTCCACCAGCATTGCTAGGATCCATTATGTAATGTAAATTAGCAATACCATAATAGCTGTGTAAAGAGGGTCCAATCAATGAAATCTATGAACAATATATAAACACACACACACACACACACACACACGCACACACAATTCTTGATGAATTCTCACCTTAGTGGGCATATTATCTTTTATCTGACCTCCTGTATGGACCTTCCACTAAACAAACAAATCGAAACGGCTGAGGAGTTGGATTAACCCGAAATGTTTTGATCAATATTTCTTTGGTTTCACTGTAGCTGTGACTCACCTCAATGAAACCTCTAACCGGCGAGTGCATATGCACCAAATAACGCTTTCATTCTTTCTCTTTCAACAGCTCTGTATTCTATTATCCTCTTCTGCGTCTTCTTCTGGATTCCATTTGTTTACTTCTACTATGAGGAGAAGGATGAGGAGAATGCCAGCAAGTGCTTGGTAAGATTGCAGTGTCTGAATTTCTCTCCCATATTTAATGTACCCTCTTCTCAATTCACGGAAACTCCATTTCCACTAACCCAATGAATGTTAAACGTACAACGAATGCTTAATGTCAAATGGAGGTGCAACATTGTGTTGATTGGAGGTCCAAAACAGATCCACACAAAAATGGACAAAAAGTATTGGGGTGCCTGACCATTACACCAACAGGGACTTTAATGACATTACATTCAAACGCATAGACTTTAATACGGAGTTGGTCCCCCTTTGCAGCTGTAACAGCTTCCAATCTTCTTGGAAGACTTTCCACAAGATTTTGGAGTTTCTCTGGGGAATTTGTGCCCATTCATTCTGTAGAGCGTTTATGAGGTCAGACACTGATGTTGGACGAGAAGGTCTGGATCACAATCTCCGTTCCAGTTCATCCCAAAGGTGTTGGATGGGGTTGAGGTCAGGTCTCTGTGTGGACCAGTCAAGTTCTTCCACACTGAACTCATCCAGCCATGTCTTTATGGAGCTTATTTTGTGCTCTGTGGTACAGTCATGCTGGAATAGAAAAGGTTCTTCCCCCAAACTGAGTCCACGAAGTTGGAAGCATGGCGTCGTCCAAAATGTCTTGGTCTGCTGAAGCATTAAGATTGGAAGTTAGGAAGTAAATCACTGGAAGTAAGGGGCCTAGCCCAAACCCTGAAAAAAACAGGTTTGTCCCAATACTTTTGTCCATATAGCGTATTTCTGTTACTTCCTGGAGAGAATACCTTCCCTGTGGCGCGCGGCGCTGCTAGCCTGCCGTGTGCCGTTTCCTGGAGGATTACCTTCCCAACCTCGCCCAGAGCACAAATGGGAACCTATAGCGAAACGCAATAGCATAAAATCGTCTCGCTTGCATTTCAAGTAGAACTTGGCGTGAACAGATGGGGGGGAGAAAAAAGTTTGTGTAGGCAAATCTTATTTCTACAGAGGGCTGCTTGAGATAAATTTAAGTAAGTAAAGATTGCCTGATTACAGATATGACAGTTCTCCTATATTAGCTCAGCAAGCCGAGGCAGGCTGCCTCAGCAGAAAGTTTGTGTGCGGCGAGGTGGCGAAGCAAATGAAAAACGCCTTTTCTTCTCCGGCAGTACGCACGGGCCGAAATTTCAAATATTTGTCTCCAAGGACACTACAGTGATGTGGAGATTACATGCTGAGGAGCCTGCGCCTTTTCTGCAGTGTTGATTTAGAGTTGACAGGGACTACACCCCCCCCGCCACCTCCCCTCACACTCTTGTCTTTCTCCCCACCACTCTTCCTCTCTCCCCTCAGTGTTCCATTTGGCATGCTAGTGAGACTTCTCAGTCACAGAGAGCTGGTACAGGGCTTCACATCTGATTCTGATTTCATATTTATTAAATGTGACAGTACTCAAGTGGGGAAAAAAGATCCCTTTCTTTTGTTGTTCTGGCTTTGATGCGTGTCTGTTGGCTCCGTGTGGTTAGCAGCAGTGAAAGCTCCTAGCTACAGTTTAATGCTCATTTTTAGATACAATTCAATTGCTGATCACCGGCACAAGAAAATAAAACAATCCACAGTCATTCAAGCTCCATATTGATCTACTTTTATGTGTGGTCGGCACAGATACCAGCATAGCACTGGTTGTATGTAGATCATGGATACAACTCTGTAGCTCTCTTGTTTATGAAAACGTGTTTGTTTCTTATTCCTTAAAATATAAAAAAACAAAACAAAACAACAACATCATATCCATCGACTTCTTTGTCGTCTTCGTCTTCTTCCAGTTATTATTCGTATTGATATTTTTTAGTGCCGTTTTTTTTTTTTTTTTTTTTTTCATCTTCACAAACATGTTGAGAGATGATTTACAGTTGTAACCCATCATTACATAACCCAAATTGTGTTAATCCATGTGGAATGAACAAATTGAGTCAAATGAACACAGTTACTTATTATAATAATGGATTATTATTTGACAGCATGCTACCCAACAATGTAATGTGACCTTACTCTGTTCTAGCTCTTTGTTTTTTTTTTTTTTTGATTATTATTTTTAGTAATAATAGTAAAAAGGAAGTTTTAGGTTTTTAAAAAGTTAACTAAATTGATTCGATTAAAAGAAGTTGTTCAGCGTGATTCGATGCGAAAGGTGGAATTCTAGAGGGCGTGGTCAACTTATTTCCATGCCCAGTGCCAACGACGTCAGCGACTCTACCGCTTACTATGGGCACGCAAGCACGGCATGTTGGGAGAGCAAGCTGATTTCTGAGCTCTTGAACACACAATATAATGTACGAGTGTAGTCCTGCATTTCTCAAGTCCACATGATAGATCAAATGTGTACAGATAGTCAGAGATTTGCTATTGGGTGGTAAGGAAAAACACATTCGTTTTCTTCTCTCCTTGCAGCAAACGAAGAATGCACTGAAGTACACGGTTGGGTTTGTCATCGTGTGTGCTGCGCTTCTCCTAATTGGGTAAGTAGCTACACTGCGCTGAAGGTTCACATCACACCTACCTGGGAGTTTCTCTGTTCGAAAGGCTTTTTTTTTTTTTTTGTCATTAACTTTTTCTTTTTATGATGAATAGTCTTGTCATGAAATCCATACTTACTTTTCCCCACCTGCTTATTCAAAAGAGACCATCCCTGTCATGCCCCTGGTTCTACACTCGCTGTCTACCTCAGACATGAGCTGTGAAAGAGTCTCAGATCCCATGAGGGAGTCAGAATACTGATGGCTATTTTTTTTTTTTTTTTTGTATGAAGGTTCTCTTTGTCAAAACTCCTTTCTTCTCTGCAAGTTCTCTGCAGTCGCGCGCCTTCTATCTGTCGTTTGGTGAACAAGTGGTGTCTCAGTATGGTTTTTCCTTTATTTTGAGAAAAAAAAATAGTTCCAGATATCCTTTAAACCTCTAGATCTATTCGTCCCTGAGAAATTTCTTGTAGGGCCGAACATTTGATGTAATATTGCAATATTTGAACAATTATAAAGGGAGGATAAAACGTGCCCATAAAGTGGATTTTTTAAAGGAGGAAATAATGGCTATGTGATATGAACAATATACCATATTGCAATTGAATTGGTACATATAGTGATTGCAGGAAACCTTCTAATATTACGAAGGTTTGACCCCTGATGTCATTAAAGATTGATGTACCTTGTTTTTAACCAAAATTAATAATGCAATAATTCAGTAGAAGCTCCTGTGCAGATCACACATTTCGTTTGTATCAGTATTGCAAGCACAGACGTTCTACCCACACAGGGCGTCTGATATTTACTGTGCACTAATGGAATTCTGCCACTTGTGCATCCTTCTGTGTATTGGTTTCTATCTGTCCGACCGGAGACAAACCTTTTTCATCAAGCTAAAGGCTGAGTAGTCTTCAATTAAGGACAAATATTTTATATAATACTCGTCGAATGTATTTAATCACAGCCAACAGTGATTAACCCCTGAATGCTATATAGGCATGTCTTTCAGACACAACAGGATTTCACCAGATTGAAAAGACGATGGATTTTTTTGCATCTTCCTTTGATGTTTTTAATTTAATGCATAGCTCCTTTCCTCTACACCGCAAAAGGGCAGAATTGAATTTGACTTGATTCCCTTATGTATCATTAAATATATTACTTCAATGTAAATGTATAGTCCACATTTTTAAACTGCCTATGGTTGACTAAATCTTGTGATAAGTTTTAATACAGATAACTGTTTCCATGTATCCTATTTGCTGAAATCCAGCTGTAATTTTAAATGATTGGATTTGATTTTTTTTTTACTTGCATCTCTATGGAGTACGATAGCTGTCCCTCTGGTTGTGATCAAATTTGACAGATTTATTGACCTTCTCTGTCATTTTCATCCGATGACCACAAGACTGCATGTAATTAAATCTAGCTAGTCCATAGTAAATGAATGTGTTTTACTTTAACAACAAAGCATTATTCGATGTACACAGAAGTAAGCCTGACCCCATGTTACCACATACAAAGATGAAAACGTTTTTGTGTGATTGGGTCCCCAATCACGCTACTGTTTTCTTCTTCTTATTCCTTTTATAGCCGAAACAGGCGCCGCTTCTCGTCCGAGCCCGTATTAAAATGAGCACTTTTCCCACCCATTTTCAGACGAGATCGCATTGCTCCACCCATTTTTCGGCCATCCTTAAACTGCTTTGTAATAGTGAGCTAACAGCCACATCCTTGGTAGAGCAGTAAAACGGTGCAGTGAATGAGAGTCTGGTTTGAGTGTGAACAGAATGTAAATTTTTTTTTTTGGCCAGAAAACCAATGTTTAGGTGTCTCCAAACACTGGTTTTTATAGCAACTATGCAGTCACACGTCACAGTGTTATTTTACTTTGATAAGTGAGACACATGACTTGCCTGGCATCACTGAAACAAATGGGCTGCAATTAGAGACGTCTTGATACAAGTGGGTTTAGCACCTGCTTCACATTTACAACCAGGCTCAGACATTACTGTTTGAGTACTCTGTCCCTTTCAAAGCCTGTCATTTCAGAAAATAAATGACAGATAAACCAAGCAAATACAGCTCTAGAAAAAAAAAAAAAGAGAGAGACAGCTGCAAAAATGTTCCGTTTCTCGGGTTTGATCTTTTATAGGTATTGAACTGAACAGCTCTGCCTTCGTTTTTAAGAACTGCTGACACTATTTCTCCTCATTTCCAAATGAATATATTGTTCCTTAAAGCATCATTGTAAAGGAAATGACAAAACATCAAAATAAGAGAAATGATGCAGTGTTTACAGAATTGGAATAATTCAAAGAAAACAAATCTCTTGTTCACTCTTAAACAAAATGGCAATAATGACCTTTGACGAACTTCTAGTAGTGTTTTACCATCCAACTGGTCTCATTGCGAGAGGAGAGTGTTGATTACAGCAGTGCGTTTATACTTTTCCTCATGAAATAAGATGTGATTCAGGTGATCACTAATCAGTCCCTTATAAAGCAGAATGAGGTGCTTGTGGAGGAATTTAACAGACACTGGCATGGAATGGTTGTCTCACTCATAAAGATGCTGATTTCAAAATAAATTGCAGTCTTATCTCTTATTTTTTCCAGAGTTGTATCTCAAAATGTGATGCCAGCTAGGTCTTGGGCTTGCAGGTGTTAGCCCATAAACACACTAATAGAGAGTCAACAACGTATAACATGTTTCAGTTGTCTTTGGCCTAGACCTATTCCAGAGAAAACCGAGTGATGTAGAGAGATGTTGATGTACGAGAAGGCCTTCACCTTGATGTGCCGTGTTTAGCCTCTTTTGTGGAATGGGTCACAGAGACCTTAAAGAATGATTCAGTCAGGGACAGAATGAACATGATTCAATTAGAAAAATAATAGCGTTATTAAATAATTTTTTTTTTTTAAATCTGTACTATGTTATTGGCGTCCCTGGGTACCTTGAAGTGCCTTAAAAGACTCCTTTTCCAGAGAATAGGTAGCATTTTTACTGTAGCATTTTTTGTTGAATCACATGAGCTTAATGTAGCCTTCGAGGATTTGTTCAGTCTTACTCTACATGGGAGAGTACAAAATGTGCTCAAAATCTGTTTATCACATTGGGAAATTTGTACATAGCATTGAGATACACGAAAGAATAAACCAAATTCACTTGCAAATGACCATATGTCGTCCCATTTACTGCTCTAAAAGCTGTTGAGCTATCTGTATAACGCAAGAAACTGCTTTGCTAAGCAAAAGAACTTGAGCCACAGGATGTCCCGTCCTTGGTCAAGTACCTGAAAGGGGGACTTGATGTATAGATCTGTTGCGATGCACTTCGCGTGTCTCGTTTAACCTTACATTTACCCAGCTAGTGCTCTACAGGGCCTGCACAACATAAACATAATGGATTTCTTCTCTGCACTTCAGGAATAACATGCTTACTCCTCTGGTCATATAATTTAATGTTCTTTCAAGCATTAAATGGTATTCACAGGGGATACCTTGATCAGAGAAGAAGGAGAGAGAGAGAGACATGTGACATGGTTCTAATTTAAAAGTCAGAATGGAGCCTCGGACAGAAGCAATTTAGTCTGTACTTTACCTTTTGAACCAACCCAATACCCCCTTTTACCTGGGGGGAATTGTTGTGCGGTTCTCTTGATGTACAAGGACATGATAGCTTCCCCCCCCTTCCTTTCTGGATGAAATCAGAGACACTGTGATTGCAGCTCTTCGTTTGTAGAGTGCCTCTCCAAATGTGGTTGCTTTTGTCAGCATGCTGACTGGTCCCAGCCAAGGTCGGAACTCTTAAATTGAGGCTTGACCTCTTTTTTTTTTTTTTCTTCCCCTTCTGTGTTCACACTGGTTGGATTTCATTCACGGAGTCCTCTCGAGAGCCTTAAAGACACTTCGCTTGTGCCAACTTTCGTTGTAGGTTTAGAGGAGTTCTCATTTTGGAGATTTTTTTTTTTTTTTTCTTCACAGGATCAATTTATACACCCATGCAACGAGTGCGGTACCACTTTACAATAAGACTACTCTACCTTGCTATTCGGAAAGATCTCAGATCTTGCTAGGTGTTTAGCTTGTCCCTTTTTCAGGCAGAATGTTAAACTGAACACCAGGTCTTGGCAAATAATGACTGTGCATCAATATATGACAGCTGTTATTAATTCTTCATTAATGATTCGTAAACTGTCGGCAACCTAATTAACCGACCTGATTATAAATCATATATAAACCTTTGCATTTTTGTATTTTTGTCTATTTGTTGTGAAGTGGTCTGACGAGTGCTAACGAGGGCCAGAATTGTATTGAGAAAGGAGCTTTGATCACAAACCTCCTTTCTCAGTTCTGAGGTCTTTCCTCAGATCTGATCTGACATGATGGTTAGCGTTCATGAGGATCTTAACTTGTGTTGGTCTTCAGCGTTTCCTGAAACGACCTGCATATGCACATCCAAATCAGTTGCATTGCATGAATGAACTGCGTGCTTCGTGAATGGCAAATTAAAGCTAAATCCCAAATGCTTCCTTGCTCCCAGGAGCCATTCAGTGGGTGAAGAAACTGGACTCTACACCCAAGTAATAGTAGCCTGCACATAAATCGACTCCCAATAGTCTCTTTGTTAGATATATCATGTGATATTTGTGTACAGGAGCTCCTATTTTAAGAACTGAATAATGTACTACTTTACATATGAAGGCAGTTCAATCTGAAAACGTCAAATCTGTGCAAAATACTGGATTTGAGCTGCTTTGATGGTATGTTGTAATGTAAACACAGCCACAGAGGCACATCTGAAACTCGTCTGAGCCTGTTGCAGCCTTCTGCATTGTTATATATCACAATAACAAATAGGAAACTGCATCACGCATCATTGATCCTTAGTTTTAATGGACACTGTTCTAAGAACTATTACGATTTATTTACAGCCCAGCTGATTTTCTGGTTTGTATTAGCAACACCACCACATTCGTAGTACTTTGTATGTGCCAGAATCATAATACAATAAAATAATAAAATAAAATAATTTGCTCTTTAATGAGCCTGTCTGGCTTTTTACATTCTTAAATGAAAAAAAAATCAATTGCCTATTTAAACATAGATCAAAGTGTGAAGTGGTCCAAGAGAGCAATTAATTAAATGTTGTAATTACTCTAAAACATTGCAACGTTCTTTCAAGTAAAGCACTTGCCAAGATCATCGTTATTTACATCATTAGATTGCACCAAAGATCAGTCACAGATGCCTAAATGTTCATTATCCTTTTGAAGCAACAACCACTAATTCTGATCTATGATCATTAATATAGCATGCAATAGATTAGGGATCAAGGTCCTAGAAGTGACCTAACAAGGTCCAAAAAGCGATCCTAAAAGTCTTATGGCTCTTTTCCACTGGCACAACCAAAGCATACTGTGAACAAATGTTTTTCCACTACAAATAAAATGACCTGTACCCGAGCTGTCACGGCCCTGATCGACGGCAGGGCTGAAAGTGGGCCGCAGCCGAGCCGACTGCATCACTGCTTTCTGATTGGTCGAAATGTCATCACACATGGAAAGAGGCCATTATTTTTTTAACTGTCCGCAAAAAACAACAATGGAGATACAAATTAACTCCTGGGAAGTCCACGAAGGATGAGCACGACTGTCTGTTTGTGCTGAAGATCAATTTCAGTGGGAGTTTTCTGTAACACTAACAAATTTATCTTTAACACTCTGAGAAACGTGAAGGTGTTCCAGGACATCACTAACAGTTTAGCTGGGTTAGGTTTCCATCACACGGATAATGAATGCAGAGAAAAGTTAAGACTATAAATAATAAAAGACCACAATATCAAAAGCAGCTCTGACAGAAAAACTTCCTGCTGGTTTGACTCCATGGACGCAGTTGTGGAACGACCAGCCATAAACTGTGTGGAAGGAATTTTCCTGTTGATGCGTCAGAAACTCCGTTACTGGACTGAGATACACTGGAAAATCAAAGAGAGCTGCAAAGTCAGTACCATCACAGTACAGTTTAGGTACAGCACAGTTCCTGTATACCTATGGAAAAGCCTTTAGGGACTACTAGAACGAAGCCAGGAAGCTGGATCTACTTTCATCATTTAGATCATCCTGTGAAGTGGTATTGTCCTTGTTGTTACAGTAGTAATACAAAGCAACGTCTAAATCTCTGTTCCTGGGCCTCATTTCTTAATCATTTCTCACCACCCTCTGTTGCCAATTTAGATGTTCGTATGTGCTCGTGTCGTTTTGAGTGGCGTTTTCTCTAATTAACCTGGTTTGTGGTTAGGATTCCTAATTGCTTCAGGCAGCGGAACGAATGAGAAGATGTCGCCTTCATTCGGCAGATATTGCCCTCAGTCACATGGTAGACATGCTACTCCAGATGTATTTTCTTGAAATAAGAGGCATTTTGAGTACTAAACTAGTATACCTGAATCCACTAAGACGCTATAGCTTACGACCAGGGGCTATTTATGGAGCTGTATCTCTGCAGACAAGCTCCGCTACCATGGGATGGAGGTGGGAGAATGTGTTTGAATTTTTTTTTTTTTTCTCAGTGCTTTACATCCACAGCTCTGTTTTGACCTCACAGCCATAGAAGCCACAGAGCCTGTGGGTGTATTGCAGTCTGTACATGCAAAACACGTTAGCTCAAAGTAACCTTGTGCAACGGCTGCTTTTGGCTATGGATAAAAAAAAAGACTACTGTAAACTTTGCTGCTGCTTATATGTTATAGTGTTTCGTGTGTGCACCTGGACATTTTACCAGTATCCTATTTGTATTAATTTGTGTAGCGTGCTTCGTGTACAACAAGGGTTTCCAACCTTTTGCTACCCACATCCCTCGCAACCAACCATAAATGCCTCTGCGGCCTCCACAGCCGACCACTAAAGCTTCTGTGGCCTCCACGACCAGCTATAAAAGCTTCCGCAGCCCACAGGAAAATTTATGTGACCAGGTTATTTGAAGTGCAAAAATGATCCTAATCTATGTCGAATTTTGCTTAACTGTGCAATAAAACAACGTTATAAAAAATTTCATTGGATTGGCCCAACATGATGGCTAGTATAGTTTGACTACCAATTTCTAGATGGCAGTATTTTGAAAGTCTTTAACTTTAGTAATTGCACATTTTTAAAAAATAACAAATATTACTGTTGCGATAATTACAAAAACAAGAACACATTTTGGTTGAGCTTAACAAAACTAGCGTATATATTTTCTTCATTTTAACGACTGGATCAGTTAAACCGTCCCGTGAGCCATGGACGCATTTGTAGTTTGTGGACTGTAAGTTGCAAAAGTTTGCAAGCCCCTGTCCTAATTTATTCAATGTTACCTTAAGTTAAGAGCCTGTGACCTGGTAATCTAGAACACTGCATTCAACCCTGAGCCCAAAAAACAAATAATGGACTTGGTGGTGGTGGTTATGGTGAGTATTTGTATGGAAAACACAATTGCAGTATCGGTCAGAAGAATTGCAATGAGAGATTTTTCAAAAATTCTTCAGCCCTGTTTGAAATGGATTACAGTGCCGTATTTTAAAACACTGATAAGACTGATTATGCTCGTGTTGTAATGATTGATACTGATGATATGCACAGTATGCCCATAAAAAACATGTGACATGTGGTGTTATTTATCCCAGTAGCAATAAATAGTGTCGTCTTGTGGGTCCCCATTTGTGCGTCATTACACCTTTACTACCAAAGTTAAATTATGGTACTTATTATTTACGGCAGCCTCCATTATCCAGCCTGGTCGCTGGTAACCTTTTATTTGAGGGTCCCCTTCAGAGATTATTTAAACCAATTTTCAAGACATTACCAGCACTTGTAGGCACATTTATTACATGTATGTTGACGTACACAAGCTTTTCATTCTAACTCCCTCCCCTAAATGACACGACATTAAGCGTGATGTCAGGGCATTGCCAATTTACAGCTTGAGTGTATTAGACATCAGAAGTTCATGTGCTACAGTAGCAGATCGGTTGAAGTGAGTTAACGCTAATCGATGTCGTCCATCACAGGGCCTTCGTACCACTGCAGCCTCCGCCCAAGCAGAACTCCACCCAGTGGGAGAAGGTGCAGTACCTGTTCGAGGAGCTGGGCAGCAGCAGTAAGTGCCATTCATCTCTTTATCACGCCTTTCTCATTTGCCACCTCACTCCGTGCCGTAGTGTCTGTCCAGCTGACGTATGCTGAGGAGGAAAAAAAAGAAAAAAAAAACCCCAGGATAGCTGAATCATCCCCCTAACCTCTGCCCCCTAGCCCCCAAACAGCAGCTCCACTCACACTGACATTGTTGCCATCGGACCTGATTGAAAAGGCGCACGCGGCGAAAGCGACGGACGCCGTCGAGCCGAGCGGCGGAGGTGACATGCCGAGTTGGCAGCGGCGACATTTAGCCTCGTCAGTGTCAGCGCACCTCGTTGTGCCGGCTAGACCCCTCTGTCTGCGGCGGGAAAAAGCCGCCACTGCTGTTGATGTGTCAGTCAAGACCCCTCTCCTCTCCTCCCGGCACAGTGCAAGGGGCCTTGGACCCACTTTGTTTATCCGCTAATACGATAAGAAGAGAAGGCAAGAAAAGAACTTTATTTATCCTGAGGGATTTTTTTTTTTGGTCATTAGCATGCTCAGTGCAAAAGAGAAAGAATACAATATAATAAGACAATAGAAAAATAGTACAATATAGACTAAACAGTAGTGCAACACAATGACAGGCACACGAGTGTAACAATTAACAGTGTAACACTGACATTGCTGTGTGTAAGGATTTCGATCAGTATGGCAAAATGGAAAGTGAAAGTGGCTTAGTGTTACCGCAGTGAATGCCAGCGCAATAAAGCAGCAGCAGATGGTAATGAGATTAACATTAAACGGTTCAGAACAGAATAATGACCTAGAAAGTTCCCTTACAGAACAGGGAGGAATTATAGGCTTATGGCCACAAATAGTAACCAATACATATCGGTTACTATCTTAATGGTCCAACAAATGCCCTCAGTATTACGTATGAATAGCAATACAGCATATTGGTGTTTTGAAAGCATTAGGCTCAAACCAAATGGATGCTTAAACATTACATTACAAAACGCAGTACTTTTCGATTCAGTTCAGTCATGTTTATGTTTAAACTTAGCAAGCGCCTTAGCACTACTCTTGTTTCAGGTTTGGTTGGTAACGATGAAGACAAGTTGTTGAAACATTCCGTGTTAATTGTTTATTCAGGTTCTCCATGGTATCTACATTTTGGCTCAGGGAGCTCTCCCATTGGTTAGACCTTCAGACACTGGACTGAAAAGCTAATGTGTCAGATAAGTGATCAAGATAATTACCAAGGAACAAGAATCGACCAAGTACGTTTTCTTTTACAATGACCGGGAACGTTTCTTGAAAGAAAATGTTCTGAAAGTCCTTGATTTCTCACTAATTGTGAATGCGAGTGGCAGCAATAGCTCTATGACAGGCCCTTTCCTGAAGGAGACACTCTAAATATGCTATACAAGGGAACCGGTATTTTAATATGTCTTTTACAAGCTTTGGATAGAAGATAAAACATGTCTTTTGCCTTTAGATATTTGTTTTTCATCTTAATGACCAAAATATGCAGTGTTGCTCAAATGCCACAAGAACCTTCTGTATGCACTGGCATGAATTAGCATTATAATAGACCTGCTTTGGGCCGTTTGAATATTTTCGGCCGAACTGAAAGCCTAGCTGTAATAGTCTTGGTTTGCCACCTAGTAGCACCAGGTGGGGTGTTCAGTAAGGCATTATATTGTTATTACATTCCAGTCATTGTATTCTAACACAGTCTGATAAATCAGTGGTTCAACCAGTGTTAAGCGCAAACCAAATGTGTTCCTGAAGATACACAGCAGTTACAATGAGTCATTAAAATTGGCCGTGATGATCATAGTTCTGGTCCTGCATGGATAGATTATTAATCGTTGGCATCTTTTGTGAGACAACAGTCTATGACGGATAATGTAGACTAACTCCTACATTATCTGATGTAAATAAGGAGGGGGTGAGGGAGGCAACACTCAACATTCTCAGACTTCAACAGACATGGTTCCCAGCATTTCCAGAGCTCTGTGAAATAATGTCATAGCGCATACCCAGTGTTGACTACTAATTTCTGTCGAACTTTCTCTCTCCACCTAATTTGCTTGAGTGAAGTGGAGTAATGGAGTACATTATTGCAAGGAGAAGGAGGAAAATATTTGGTGCTGCCTCAAATGAGCCAACTTTTTGTTTAGCCATTGCGTTTGCTGCAGCTGTGTAAATGTGTGAGATGAGCAAAACGATTGGCTGGGATGATGCTAATCAGTCACCACACACTTGGATTTCCATTTTCATTCACCCAGAACTTTCGTACATGGCACCTGTGCAAGAATTGTAAGAAAAAACATTATTTCTTTTTGGTGTCATTTGGTTTTAAGTAACACATAGCAGCACGCAGCCTAGATTTTTTTTTGGTGTATGAAAATAGAACCCGTTATCTTTTTCATGGTATGTATTTCATGATAGCAATATTTTGGTGGGACTGTAGATGTGCAGTTATCTCTGGTGCCGTATCATCATATGGCTGTTGCCATATTTATGATTGGATTTTTTTTTTTTTTTTGGGGGGGGGTGGGGTTAATAAATGCAGTGGTATTTTTTTCTAACTGTCACATTTGAGGTTGGAGAGAATGGGGCTAGTGGGCACACTAATATGGGCTCATCCAAAAAAAAAAAAAAAAAGAACCACCTTCAGAAACAGGGATTCTTTGAGGAAGTCATGGACTTTTGACCCTCCCATTTACCACAAAGTCCTATCCAAGCTACTGTCTTTCCTGACCTTCTGAGAAAGAGAGGCAGAGGAACCACCCTATTTCTAATTTCTTTCTTTCGTCTCCGCTCCAGATGGGAGGTTAATTGAGCGAAGGGAAGGTGCACCTGCTAAGTCGCCTCATGACCCTTCTCTTTCCTGACACTTCATTTAGGCTGCCACAGACGATGCTGGGTGCCCATTACAGCATCCATGTCAGACCTTTTGAGATTTTGGCCTCTCTCTGAGCCAGAGCAATGTGTGACCCCCTCAGCTTCACACACATCTGGACCTCATTTGAAGGCCACATATGAAGACATATATTGCTCCCCCATTGCAGTGGAACCTTGTTACTGTACAAGTGTGAATACAAGCGCTGTTGCCTTGATCTGAACTCTTTGGAGAAGTCCACACTCTCCCTTGTTAGCCAGGGTGGTGACTTCACACCACTGCGCTCATTTCTCAGACTCCTTGGCTTGCCAGCCTTGGGGCGGTGGAGCCAGTCTAATCCAATGACAGCCTCGAGTAACTCCGCCAGACTCTGTGACGGAGCCTGGCTCCTTTGAGTTCTCTCAGAGGTGCCGTCGCCTTCCCTTTTCGGCAAGGCCTCTGCTTTTAATGAACAAAAACCCAGCACCGAAGTCTCGACGTAGGAAAAAGCTAGAGCTCTATGTCTTGTTGGAGAGGGCCTGTTTGTCATAATCAGCACCCGAGTAGACCGAATGCTCCATTACTCTCAATCAGTGGCCGCTCTGGTGCGGCCCATCCTTGTTCTTCTTCCCAGACCCTGCGGAACAGGCTTGGACGTTGTTATCACAGCCAAATGGGATTCTGTGTTTTCCCCTCCAGACAATTCACAATGTCCCGAGAGCCTGCCGATAAAAGACACATTGCCAACAACACTTCCTGAACTGTGTGACCTGTAGAGTTGAAAAGGGGCCCTTTTGAGTCGATTTATGATTGTTCTATTGACAGTAGTTTGGGGTCTTTGGGGTCGCGCACACGCCTAAGAGGGATCAAGTTCTTCCCCTTCAAATGTCATGCAGAACCCAAATCTGGTAGATTTGACCCTCTAATTCAAGCCAGCAGGCAGTGATCTAATAGAAAAAGGAGGACTCTCTGAAGAAGGCCCAAAAACCTGGATCCTTTATGTTATAAATAGGTAGTTTCTTGGCTGTCGCTTTGCACCGGCGCATTTCTTGCACAACTGTGCACGGTTCTGAAAGGGGCATGGAAGGCCCGTTCCTGTTAGCAAGCAAGATTCATGTAAAGTCGGTGGGGAGAGGCGCACACTCTCAGGAAGGTAGACGACTGGAGATCTTATCGCATTGCAGGGCCAGAGAGGGAATCACTTTCTGCTTAATTATGCTGCTTGAGCACAGATACTACCTCCAGCCAGACAGCTCCTCTCGCTGTCTGCTTTTTCGCCTCCCGCTGAGCCCCATTCCAGAGTTCGGGCAAGTAGAAAGCGACCAGAAATAGCATGATGTAAGCACCAGCCAGCCTTGCGGCAACACTCTTGAGCTAATTCCTCCCCACCCACCCCCCACCATTTCTTTCTCACCGTCATTAACGTCTGGATATTTTTGCTCGCATCACACTAGCCGAGTATTAACAGGCCACATCTGAGGCAGGGGAAAACATTCTCTTTACTGAGAATTTAAGCAGCCACTTTCTCGGGGCTTACGGCGCTACGCTTCTCGGCCTCTGCTCTGCAACTCTTCGCCCGTTCTTCCGAGTTCTTTACAAGCCCCCCAAATTCCGCAGATTGAGTTTAGCGTGCCACTGCTTATCGGCATGGGGCTATCATGGCTCACTTGTGTGGTGGAGTGGCGCAGCTAAGAGCTTGGCTTAATAAACATCTCCTGGTGGCAGCTGGCTTCTCAGCGCACGCCGGCCCCAGGGACTCCAGGCGCGCCGAGATAAGAGCCTCCACTCTCCTTTCCCCAGCGTTTCCCGGGAACCTGCGGCTGGCACTGCCGCTGAGCCTCCGACGATAACGCGCACACAATATACTCTCCGTCTAATCCCTACGAAAATCTGTAGCAGGAGAGTCGGGCAAAAGCACGGGCTCCTCCTCACTGCGTCGAGTTCATAAACAGAGAGGCAAACACGGCTGCCATTGTCTCCGGATCCAGGCCGCCACCACTTAACAAAGGCTTATGGGGAAACAACAGCGAAAAAGGGGAAACACCTATTCACATGCTAATCTTTGCCGTAGCTGTTAGACAGCAAAGGACCTCATTCTATACGGGTCTTCCTGCGCTACAGTAGAGGTGCAGGTACATAAATTGCTTTCGCTTTTTTTCTCGTCCATCCCTTTGACTCACTTGGGGCTTTTTTTTTTTTTTTTTTTGTGCAAAATGGGATGGTGGGACAAACAAAAAAAGGATTCAGACCTCATGCATTTTAGGGAAATGGAAAGAGGAAGCGTGAGATGGGATAAAAAGGGTTCTCAGTGAAAGTAAAGAATGGAGAAAAGACGGATGATAAAAGAGCAAGACTTGTTTTTTTTTTTTTTAATTCAACTGACCTACAGACAGTAGGGGGCTCTCTGTGTACAGTGGTGCCAGCATACAAAGCTGTTCTCTGTTAGGGTGAGGTGTGTGTGTGTGTGTGTGTGTGTGTGTGTGTGTGTGTGTGTGTGTGTGTTTGTTTGTAGATGCTCGTCTCTCTAGCTCCCTCTGACAGGTGGGATCCCAATGGGGTGTGTGGTGACGGTCACTTCCCATCAATATGGCTCATCTGGCCTCTGATCTGACAGTTGGCATTAAGCCCCCTCTCTCTCTCTCTCTCTCTCTCTCTCTCTCTCTCTCTGTCTCTCTCTGTCTCTATCTATCTCTCTCTCCC
>JBBIGA010000083.1:3037805-3049080 GCA_037576975.1 Alestes dentex
AAGAAACTATGGGTGCGAGGAAAGGTGTGTGTGTGTTTGTGTGTATGTGTGTCTTTGTGTCGGTGTGTGTGTGTGTGTGTGTGTGTGTGTGTGTGTGTGTGTGTGTGTGTGTGTGTGTGCGTGTGTTGCGAGGTGGAACTCTGGAACTTTCCCAAACAGCATTGTAAAGGGACACGGTCTTCTACGTGGCTTAGCAGCGCCTCAGGCTTGCCATCAGGTGAATTCAGAATAGCAGTGCAGTCAACTGAACACTGTTCCATAAAAAAAAAAAAAGTTGAAGTCATAGCAGAGTGGTTCGGATGCAGGTCTGCATGCAGTGTGTGTGACCGGAGTTCTAGGAGTAGCTCAGGCTGCTGGCACAATTTTTCCCCACGATCCCAAGTTATTGATCAGCCACGGCACGTTTCGTGTCTGAAGTTTCCTCCTTTGTTGAAGTGTCCAAAGTTTGCTTCTTTAGCACAAAAATTAAAATCCAGATCTGGATTTGTGGACTGTGTCGATTCTGTAGACAGTGCTAGAGCTCCATGAGTCATTGGGCCACCACCATAACCAGGCATTCGTTAACATGAGCACAGCACAGCACAGCATTTAAGATAAGAAAGCTTCTGGAACCGTAGCTCTATGTTAAACTGTTTATGTGTTGATCTCTCATGTCGAACAGTGATTGATCTCTTAAGCTGCTTTTAGACGTTTTGCTCTTGTCTTTTGTTACTGTGTACGAATTTTCTAAATGTACTTTGATACATTTACAAAAGATTTCGATATGTAGAAGAACCAGGAGTAAGCAAAAAAAAATAAGACGTGATTCCCACTTCAAGAACAAAACGACCTACAATAATTAGCTCTGGATACACTTGTCATTTCTAAATAAACAGCCATATGGACAAAATCCAGGTTTAAGATGGGTGCTCCTCCTGTTTTTAGCTATTAAACTCACAATGGCCTATATTTGGTAACCTGCATGTTGATGTTTGCGTTTTCCTCACCAAGCTGGGAGGGTGAATCATAGGGCAGCTGGTGGCCTGGTATTTAGGGAGTTGCCCCTGCAATCGGAAGGTTGTGGGTTCCAAACCCAGGACTGCCAGAGGTACCGCCGAGGTACCCTTGAGCAAGACACCTTCCCCACACACTGCTCCCCCCAGGGCCGTTGTCGCAGACGAGTGGGTTAAATGCAGAGGACTCAAGTAATTTCCAGTGGGATCGATTATAGTATAAATGAAATAAAACAATACATACCCACTCAGAAAGAGGTCAGTTTTGCAGTCTTGGCCTCGTCCCACTATCCCCATCAATACCTGTGCTCTGCAGTCTTCCTGAACTCCAGGTGTTCCGCATGACTGACTATTACCGTAGCCTTAGTAAAATTTTGTGATTCTTGGCCTGCGATTCTTCACGCTTTGTCTTACACCTACCTAAATGCGTGTCTATGCATGAGTGGCTCAAAGGTGCCTTAGTAAGATGTATGTTCTTATCTTCCACCTATTTATATACCTGAGCCTGGATGGTCATTAATAAGTGCCTATATTTTGATTCCCTCAGCATACCGTAGCCGTCCTCCGCTGGATCCGAGTAAGAAAAATCGACTGCGCTGTAATGCTCGTTAATGTTGTCCATTTTTCACCACCGCCAGTGCGGGTAACTAGATTGTGAGCTCCGAAGAGGGAGCGAGACGAGGTAGAAGGAGCGCAGCCATGGAGAGAAGCCCTGAAAGTTTGAAAAACACCAAGTTGCCGGCCAGAACCGATGCAGCAAGTGTTGGAATCCGTCCTGCTGCCTGTCAAGTTCTGAGCTGTGAAGAATTACATTTTCAAGGATTCCATTAATAAATAATACGCAATTGAGTCGCGGTGTCGCCCTGTCTCGTTTTCTCCGCTGGAGTTGTAATCCTGCGTGATGTGGGCCACGGCGGCTGCCTTTAAAGGGGGCTCATAATTAGCTGGCAAGCTCTTGAGGCTGGTAATGCCTTTGGCTGCCTCTCTTCTGACCCTGAGTTATTAGAGAAGCGGCGAGAGAAGCCCTCAGAAAAGCGCAGATGTCTTTCTGTAGTTGATGTTTCCTTCGCGCTGCTACAAAGACTAGAAGTCTGTCAAAAAAGAAGACTGTTGCAGCCCCATGCCATCAACTCTCCATCTTTCCCTCTTTCTGTTAACCCATCAACACCATCACTCTCTTGAACTCTCACTCTGACCTCTGCTCTTTTCCTTGACCAAAGCACTAGACTCTTCCATACACACCACCAGTCATTCCACCTAACCTTCCCTCCTCACGCTGCCCCTCCTGCGACAGGTGATTCATCAGACTGGGCTATGTGTTATTATTATGCGTGATTAACCTAATGGAATCTAAGTGATGGGCTCCGTATGGAGCCGCAATATTGTCCAGGCTTGGGCTGGTTAATTTATCACCTCACTTAGTGCCAAGGTGGCCACTCGCTCTTAATTCAAACAACAGGCCCAGATGTAAACTCCCTATAACAAAGCCACGGCTGACTGCGCTTGAAGTAAATGCAAGAGCAAGCGTTTCTGACCTTAGAAGCTCGGTTGTTTTCTTTCCTTTTTTCATTCTGGTTGGCGCCACACATTTCAGAGCTGCTTAAGAAAGGAAGATTCAGCCCACCAAGCCAAGCCCTCACCTTTTTTGATTGGCTTCCAAAGTGCCATATGTTCGAGGCAAGCAAAGCTAACTTAGTCGCTGAAGCTTGGTGGTGAACCCTGAACAGCAGTTATGCTGGAAGAGCTTAATACACACAGTCTTCACTTAATAGGGACCCAGTAGTATCTTACATTAGGGGAGATTACTTTACTCATACGTATGTTGCTTAATTAAAACACTAATATATTGATAATGATTATATTCGTATGTTATTAATTAATTAAAACGAATGATTGGGCATATTCAGTCGATATTTCAGTCTTGGTAACTTGACCATGTTTTCCGTGTCAGTTTTATTGTTTCATGTTATCGTTGTTTGTTCCATTTTACTTGTATTTTTTTAACCTCATTTTTTTTAGTATTAGCAATGTTTTATTTACCACAGATTACCACAGATTACCACAGATTCCTGAGTGATAGCAAGACAAAATACTCAGATGCAAAGACTGAAACATTTGTCCCTAGTAAAATCGCGTTAGTTGTTTGATCGACTTTTTCATTTACCACAGATGTAGCTGCTCAGCCAAGACAGGTTTGAAGGTTTTGCTTATTTAGTTTAGCAATGGAGCTACAGGGCTTACATTGCTAACAAACACTTAGTGAGTAGTCACCCAAATCCTTTTCATGAAAACAGCCGTAAAAATTCTCGAACCTGTTCTCTTTAGCATCCGTTTATCTTACGCAATGCTGTGAAAAACATTAGCAGAGACTTTTTGCTTCATTGAACGTAAATTGCATTTCATTAAATGAAACATTTTTAGCCTGAGAGAACTTTTATGGTTAAGATATTTCTTTGAGTCAAACCAAGCTTTAGATCTTGCTTTTTTTTTTTTTTTTTTTTTAATAAATATCTAGCCTTATTCCCAAACCAAGTCTTTAGGCTGCTTGTCTTCTTTTATTAGAATTTATTAGAATTCTGACCTCACATCAAAGCTAAAGCTATGAATGTTTTTCCTGAATGCCAGCTGACCCCACCACCGAAGATGTTGTTTGGAATCTGTGGCCAAGCGTAAGAGTCCACTAATCGATTCACTTTGACCTCCACCTTGACCTCTGCGAACCCCAAGCCTTGTCCATAGGATTTTTAATGGCCTTGGTGTTGTGACACATTTATGGCCTTGTTGATATTTGTTTGGCCTTCTCGGAGGTGATGGTTTCCACTTTAAAGAATTTTCACTTGCGTGGATTCACTTAAAAACCATTATTGTAAACATTCTCTATGCCTTCTATGGCTGAAGAATGCTTTTGGTCATCTTCCATTTGTAAATGTGAAAGTGTGAAGTTCCCTTCTCTGTTTTCAGTGGATTTCTTCTTCAATAATATTTCACATATTATTTCCAGTGGAGATCTCCAGTGCAGTTGAAGTTTGTCTTGCAGAACCGTCTAAAATTCAGATTTTCTCAACTTTGACGTAACTCACCAAAGCCAAGTTTCAGCTTGGCTTATGGGAGAACACTGCATGTGCCTCTTTAGTAGACTGACCCAACTGTGTATTTTCTGAGACATATTTCAAGACACTTTAGCACGGAAGCACACATCAACCTTACAGGTTAGTTCACAGTGGTGGTGAGAGGAACCAGACGTCTTAATATCGTAATGACTCTAGAAGTCCCCTCCTATAAAGTTATTGCATAGAATGGTTACAAATGCACTTATCTGATGCCTGAGATATTGTTTTATGACCAATTTGAGATTAATTTAATGTGTCACAGTGGAGAGGTACATACACACGGGTAATTTAAAACAGTTCTCAAAGAAATCTGGTATTTTTACCATTCTTTTTATCATGACCATCGCATAAATCCATAGAAGAACCAAAGGTACCCTTATTTCCTGTTGCCGTCATTGCCACCATATCGGTAGGTCCCACAGTAAAATGAACTGGTTGATTTTTTAGACGTCAACAAATTTTGATTCTACCTAGTTAAGAAGAGGGAGCCTCTTAAAGTTGAACACTAATATTTGCGTCCGTAAAATATTAGTCCGTAGTCTTTGCTAAAAAGCACCTCTGTGATGCCACTAGCAGTCCTGGGATTCAAACCCACAACCTTCTGATTGTGGGGGCAACTTCCTCTTGGTAGAGTGAGAGTGAAAAAAATGTCTAAGTAAAGGCGACTTAAACAGATCTTCCCTTGTCAATTCATAATTCATTTGGAATTAAAGTTATTCCTGTGCTGACTCCTAATCGGTGTTGTATTTGCATACTTGTACGTATGTGTATCGCAGCATGCATGCCCGTCTGCACAGCACTGCATTTGTCAGTGGTTTGTGCATTTGCAGCTAGGCATTGCTCCGTGATTTAAAAGCCTGCTGAGTACACCGATTTACAACACTGGAGACCATCTCTTTCCCTCCTTCGTACTCTCTCGCTCCCCTAAATCTCCTACTGGAAAATGCTTAGGCCCGATGAAAAATGGAGGATTCATTTTCCTTCCTCCTCTCAGTTTAATCATAGGCTGCTAATTGACCTGGCAGAAATGAAGTGCCCCCCAGTTGCATCTTAGGCCTCACATTATTCTTCTATTTCTTTTTTTTGGGAGGGTTTTGTCTCATGTTCTCTTCCTTTTCCATCTGCTTTCTGTTCAGTGGTTTCCTGAATCACTCCAATGAAGTGCTCTCATTTCTCCTCCTCCGCTTGTTTCGTCATTTAAAGACGAAACTGTTTTTTGTTTTTTTTCTTTTCAGGGTGTATTTTTGGCGGTTCTTGTTAGGGTGATTGCAGAAGCAATCACACAATTGTTCTTCCCAAGTTTTATTATTGTTATAATCATTATAGCTGGTAGTGTAGTGGTTAGGCCCTGCGATCAGGAAGTCGTGGGTTCGATTCCCAAGACGGCTATGCATCTAAGCATCTCTGAGGTACCCTGAGCAAGGTACAGCCCCCACACACTGCTCCCTGGGCGCTGTGTTCCTGGCTGTCTGCTGCTTCACTTGGTTAAATACAGAGGAAAAATTTCACACTGTTCACACTGTGTGCTGTGGTGTGTTCACGTATGACAGAATGGTCACTTTCACTTTCATTTTCACTCTCACGTTCACTATTATTTTTATAGCTGCAATTTGGCGCTGATTCTCGTCCAAGCCCGAATTGAAATTTGGCGAAAATTCCAGTGCTAGAATGTTCATTAATACCTGGTGTAGTGCATGTGTGTTCAGATTTGAGATCATTTTTTAAATATATTTTGCGGTCGAGTCACCTCTGTAATGTACAGGGAGAGAGAGCGGAGGGGTGAGTCGCCTTAAAAATGTGTAGCGGGGAGAGAGTCTGTCATGTCACGACAAAACGCGGAGCAACGAATCCGTCTTGCACAGCTAAACACACAGCAGACTCATAAACAGACTTTAAGACACTAAAGCTCAGGTTGGTTATTAAAAAGTTGTGTGTCACTGCTAGTTGCGCTTTAATGAAAAATGATCAGCCCATGAATGTGGCTGTGTGGGCTGTTCCCACGTTTTTAGCCGTCCTTAACCATAAATGGCTTCGGTAAGAGTCGGCGACATAACGCCCCCCCTCTCAGAGCGTGAATTACCCCTCCATAATTGGGGGGGTACCGTCTTCTTAACACTTCTATTACCTTCATTGTGCGCTACTGCGTCAATACCAATAGTCGCCACAAGGGGGGGTGTCTGGGTCTTGAGCAGATTTTTATTTTTTTTTTCCCTCACTACAAACTTTTTGGGCCGTAAAACCAACGTTTGAATCAACCGTGCAGTCACACCTCATATTTTATTGCAGAAATGTAATCTAGCTTCTTTTGTCACTTTAGAGCCATGGTGGTTTTGTCGGTCATGATTTGAGGATATTTACTTCCATATTAGGCGACCCAGTTGACATGAAATTATCTTCAGTAAAATTGTCGTGTTCAGCCTCTAGTCCTTCCAAGACTGCCTGAGGTCTGCAGCCCGTGCACGTCACCAGATGCTGAGTCTCACTCCCTGTGAGGCTCTGTCATTCTGTAATACAGACGTTTTTGGCTTCAATCTTGTCTTGAGTGAATGAAATGCACTCCCTCGTGGGATTCTGGTCGGGTGATTGCCTCGGCCAGTCACAAACATTTCATAGCTGGTTTAGCAGCGTGTTTCAGGTTATTATTTCTGCTGTGAGCTGATGCGCCATCCACTGAGACATGTGCTCGGGTGCGAGCAGTTGAGATGCTTTTTGTGCACTTCAGAGTTAATTCTGCTGTTGTCAGTAGTATCATCAATAAAGACAAGCGTGCTGGTGTACTTCGGAGCAGTTCCTTTCTTCTTCTCTTTCCATCACTCTAATACAGAATAAACTTTGTCTTACCTGTCCCAGAACCCCACAGGCTTTTTAATGCACTTTTTGGGGGGGGAAACTGCACCCTGGCCATCAAGGATGAGCACCTTGTGAACCTTCTAAGATTCTTCTAAACGCTCTGAGACAACCACAACAGCTTTATTGATCCTAGTGGAAATGCACACTCGATTAAACATGTTTCTTTATGCAATTTTCTCTTGGTGCTTTTCTATTTATATTAGCCAGTTTAAACATTTAAGGGTTCGTATTCTAAGTTTTTCCTGTGTTTTCTCTCTATGATGCATGTGACAGTTTTCTTGGTCATTTTCCAAACTCTTCAAGAGGAACCCCTTTCTCCCACATCTTTTAATTGTATTTTATTAAACAAAATAAATAAATACAAGTAGCATTTACATAAAACTATTCAAGCATTTTCAGATGTCATTAAAACATTCAAATTGGAGGCTGTGCTGAGAAACCTCTAGGGAAAACTAAAGGAAACGTTTTTTTTTTTCTCACTTCCATCTTGGACATATTGTCTGTCTAAATTAATGAAATAATAATAAAAAATACAGTGTAATATGTTTTGTTTAAAGATCTAAAACCTTTTTGTGGTTCCTGCATGGTTAGGTGTCCACTCTCAAATTGCTTCAATTAAAATCCAAAGGGCTGAAGTGGAAAGGCAAGAAAACAGACCAAAAATGTGTAACCTTCTAGTTACTTACCTACACTTAGAGGGAGGATGGGATACTTGCCTCTGGACCAAGAGGTCATGGATTCAAATCCTACCTACAGCACACCACCACTGGGTTCCTGAGCAAGACCCTTAACCCCAAGTTGCTCCAGGGAGACTGCCCCCATAGGGAATGGGTGAGTCGCTTTGGATAAAAGCATCTGCTGAATGCCGTAAATATAAATGTAAAATGTACACTGTGTATTTATAAGACGTGTGTAAATGGAATTCACCTCTGCTAGCTGAGGTTATAGCTTGTTTGCGTTTCATTCTCAAACCTCTGAGGGAAACGAATGAGCGAAGAGAGGAGAGAAAGGATGAGTGGCCATCAGACATATGTGATGCCGTCACTTGTTGACCGGAACGCAGTGCTCCAGTCCTTCTGCAACAGCTTGACCTTTTCCATCTGAACACACTATTCTGGTGCATTGCTTCCTGCGCAGCAGCCAATGAATCATTTTCAGCCCTTATTTTTTGAGTTTTTTTTTTAATTTGGCTACAGCTCAACCTTGCTTCGAACGCTTCGTCTGAAAGAGCTTTAGGGCCTCAAGCTAAAGTTGCGTCCTTCAGAAGGTGAACACAGGGGGCGTCCGTTAACGACTCCGTTTGTAGCTATTGGGTGACGCTGATGGCTAAATTGCTTATTGATGCTTCTTCATGAAGACACAGGCTGCATCCCAGACTGTTGGTGGTGTTTCTTGCCTCTTGCCTCGTGGTTTGGAAACATCCATTCAGACAACCCACTGGCCGTGACGTAATGAAGTTGGGTCTTAATAGGCTGTTGGGTTAGACAGTGTCTTGGTGAACCAATTACAGTTGGCAGTAACAAATGCTCGCACACGGCATGTGACAGCTATGACTCAACTATGTACACGACCCTGAAGGACCTATCGGGCCGTCTTTGGCTGATCAAGAGCACGGCCTGCTGCTTTCCCATAGTGGACCGAGTGTGGTTCTTCCATGGCATCACTCCGAAGAAGTCCTTTACTTTAAAGAATGAAGCCGGCGTGAACCCTTCTAGTTTTTGGTCGTTTCTTATGAATACTAATGCACTGACTTTTCAAAATATTCAGTAGATATACTTTCTTCTACAATAACATTTATGGCATTTGGCAGACACTCTTATCCAGAGTGACTTACAGTCATTAGTTCCAGGGACAGTCCCCCTTGAGCAACTGAGGGTTAAGTAAGTTGCTCAAGGACACAATGGTAGAAAGTGGAGGGGGTTTGAACCTGCAACATTGTGGTCATCAGGTTCACAGGCAAGTGTTTTACCCACTAGGCCACTACCACCCCCAATAACACTGTTTGTATTACTAGTAATTCACTGTAAGTTACTTATCTATAGTATTTATACCCAGCATTTGTGTATATAGCATAGTGTATTGCTATATATAGTGTAGAGTGGTTTTATTTATTTATTTATTTATTTGATATGGCTCATTCTTTGTACGGTTGTAACATATGCAATTTCCTCCAGGATAAATAAAATTTTCTGATTCTTATTGTAATGTCTCGGCCAGCGGCCGGTAGAGGCCGCTATTGTGTGTTTGCATGTGGGACTCTTATTTTGACGTTATAGCACTGTTTGTATGAGTATTGGTCACAGCTGGGGCTTGTTTACTTTAAGTGATTGTGTTTCCTGATTGGTTTCTGTCCTTGCCTGTTAAGTATTTAAGTTTCAAGATTTTTGTATTGTGTTGCTGGTCAACCCTCACAGATGCCCTCACACTACCTGGTCCTCTGGTGTCCTCTGTTTACGTTAGCTTTGTGTTTAAAGTCCCTCGAGCCTCTTTGGTTTTGCTATTGTGTAGAGTCTTTGTTTTTGTAAAAAGAACTGTATAAAATTCCATCTAAGGAACCTGCATCTTGCGCCTCACCTCGCTCCCCGAGCACGGCATGGCATGACACTTATTCTCAATATCCACATTTCTTCTTTCGTATATGTAAAAGTCCTGATTTTCTCTGTAGAAATCAAAAGGATTTTCCATTTTTTTTTAAATCATCACCATTGGTATCGGTATCAGAAAAGCAAATCATCGGTATTGTCCACTAGAGCTTTGCACTGTAACATTTTTCACATTATATATTACATTACGTTGTCTCAGTTTGATTGCGGATGGTGTGGATATTGTCCAGCTGCTTGTTTCATTACAAACAGAGCGTAATTAACTCCTTGTTAACTGGATTTAGTGCAGTGCAGTGTGTGAAACATTCAGTTTAAAAAAATTACTCGGGATTTTTTAATAAGCTCGTCTGGTTCCTTTCTTGTTGGTCCCAACTTATCATAAAACATTAATATAATGATTTTTTTTTTTTTTTTAAAAACATATCACCCAACAACCTCTGCAAGTGTATTTTCATGTCCCTGGGGTCTTTCAGTTGGTATTAGCGTCTAATCCCACTCCTGGATCAATGCACTACCCTTCCTGGGCTGATTACCGAAAAAGGTCAGCTGTAATTGTTAGCTTTCTTAACTTGATTTATTTATTATTTTTGACGTTTTTCCCAAACCCCCCTCCAATTATTATGTCATGTTCCACTTATTAACTACAGCTCCCCCTGAGAGACCACCCGCACTGGGAGGGTGAAGGCTCCCCCCGAGACTTCCTCTCTGGATTTTTTCGAAACTATTGCTGGACTGCTAAACTGCTCAAGATGCTGGGAGGGGAACGCTAACCATTGATGTTGTTGCATCATTCTGACTGTAGTTCCAACCTGAAGGCCAACTGCTTTCATGCTTCTATGACTTTGTGATTGTTCCTTATGTTCAAATACAACAGCACCACTGGTGCCGGGAATTGCAGATTAGTTTAGAACTTAATGAAGGTCACCTTGATAAAAATCACTCCAGTTTGATCTTTTCTGTAAATATGTCCCCAAAACTCCTCTCAACAAACTCAAACAGCATCCAGCGCTTCATTCAGGTGATGCAGACACATATGTTAAGAACACAACGTGTTCTCTTGAGTGTTTCAGGTTTATTTTGGACTTCTCTGTTGCTTCTGTTTACTCCCTGTTCTTCACGATGTTTTATCTAGGGCGCCTAGTGGTGTATAATTTGCATAACTGAGGTCCAACAGGTGTAGATTTAAGCAGTGTTTAAATATTAAACATATATGTGTTGAATGAAATTTGTAACTATGCTTTTTGAGGGGGTAGGTGCCCCTACTTTTGGGCTATTGCAGTGAATATGACGCTTTTGAGAGTGTTTTGTTCATTAAAAATGCATTCTTCATTGTGTGGGGCGCCTGTAGATATGATTTGTTTGCATATTTTCACTGAAACGGAACTGGCATTACTTTAATATCCTGTGTTTATTAAAAGTTGCGGCGTATTTGCATAATTGCACTCCGTCCTTTATCACTCGGAAAGAAGAGAAAAGCACACATTTGATTTGGATATTTATTTGATTATCTCGGGCGCATTAGAGGTAATGTTTGCTCCATTCAGTCCTCAAAGGAGGGCCACAGCTCTGCTAATATAACTAAAGGATATTAATGTAATCTGTGGATACCGAGTGACCTAACCTTATACAGCTGTAAAAAGAGAAACGGCACACACACACACACACACACACACACACACACACACACACACACACACACACACACACACACACACACACA
>JBBIGA010000083.1:3053089-3065269 GCA_037576975.1 Alestes dentex
CTCTCTTTCTCTCTCTCTCTCTCTCTCTCTCTCTCTCTCTCTCTCTCTCTCTCTCTCTCTCCCTCTCTCCCTCTCTCCCTTTCTCCCTGTGTGTGTGTGTGTGTAGTGTGAGGATGGCAGGCCCCTCTCTTTGAGAGATCGGAGGAATCTGCAGGAGCTTGAGGCTAAACTTCAGACCTTGCGCCGGCGGGGTCGTCACCTTGAGATTGCTGAGAAGAACTGCTGCACTAAGGTGGGCAGCGCCCTTCGTCCCCTTAAGGTATGTAGAGCTTTCATTTCTCCCTCCAATAAAGGATCTTTCTAGCTAGAGATGCATGATAACATTAACCGATATTCAATATTACCTTGTTATGGCTGAAATCCGGCCTTCACACTGCGTGAAACGTTCGTGGTGAATGGATCAATAGAAATGCTCCAAAATGACTAGGAATAAAATGTTTTTTTTGGACTTATGCAACAATACGAAGTCCAAAAAGTGTAAGAGTGTAATGTTCTGCGTCATGATATCTGAATTTTTTTTTTTTTTACAGCAGATGCACTATAAATCAAACCCTCAGCGATTAGTGAAATGATTTTGAAAAGAATGGAAACTGGAATGACTTTGGGGAAAAAAAAAAGAAATTGTTTGTCATTGTGTGCACAAGAAAAGAAGCTAAAAAAAATTAAATTGGGCAGATAAGACATATTAAATGTTAAATAAAATGTTACTTGACTATTTTCCAACCTCTTTCTATTCCTTAGAATTAATGTGACTGTCTCCTTTACTTTGCCCTCAAGACTTATATATGTAAATGAATTCTGATTGGCTGCTCTGTATTGGGCCTTATACAAAGCGCAGTCTCGGTTGAAACACACTTTATAACTTCAGTGTTTATAAGAAAGCCTAAATTCCTGAATGTGTGGTTAAAAGGCTTCCCCGACTTCACAAAAATGAAGGTACATTTTGCAACTAACAGTGTTGACATGCTACATTGAACTCTTCTCTTTAAGAAAATGATACAATATTCAGGTTTCAATGCTAAGGACTCTTTTAACGGTGCTGTTGTGTGTAAATTCCCGAAATAACCTACACCTGTCCCTGGGTTCCGTCTCATGTCATTGAGATCCTGTGAGATCATGCACCAGTCCAAAGCAATAAATTGAAAGCAGCCGCTGTGAGTAATAACCAGCCTGCCGCTGCTCCATTTCCCTCCGACCACCCACACAGTTGTGACTGCATGTTAAATGCTACCTTGCATTTTATTTCCTCCAGATCAGTTAAGGGTTTGGAATGTTAACTCCACAGCACAAAGAGAAGCAGCACATAGAGCAGCGCTGCAAATGATCCCTCATAGTTTACACGAATACATTTGACACAGTCAAAAGATCAGGTTTGGCTTAGGCTACACTCTAAATTACAACCTGTATTATTCATCGTTTTCTGTTTATTCTCAGCTGGTCCATAATGAATTGTTCCAGCGTTGCGGTTATACTGGCTCACGTTGCTTGCGAAGGAGGAGGTGTGAATTTGAATTCAATTTTTCCCGGTGACTTTGAGGCAACACTTCAACATACATGATGGCTTCATTTTACATGTTGGCTTCAGTCTAGGCTTCGGAGGCGAAT
Source organism: Alestes dentex (assembly GCA_037576975.1). Classification (NCBI taxonomy): domain Eukaryota; kingdom Metazoa; phylum Chordata; class Actinopteri; order Characiformes; family Alestidae; genus Alestes; species Alestes dentex. Next base: position 3,054,695 of record JBBIGA010000083.1, read on the forward strand.
ATTTAACTCTTGCTCATTTTCTCCCTCTTTATCTCTTCTTCTCCCTCGTCCTCGCTCTCGCAAACAGAAACATTAAGGATAGTCTTTTTCATGCGCATGCTATGAGGACTGCGCTTCGATTTTATGTGCTACTTTTATCTCCCGCTTGTTCATTATTGAATTGAAAAGGTTTCATAAGTATATGAGAAGCAGGCCAAAGCTTGCATAATAATCACCGACAAAATTGCTTTGCAGTGAAGTAGAGCGTCTGCACCCACACTTTTATTAGGGGTTAGCAAACATAGCCTTATGCTCCTTAACTTTTTTATTCTACAGCGTCCTAAAACCAAAGCCTGTGGGATTTTCTCAATATAAATATGCTGTAATTGTAATTACTGAAAAATAAATAAGTGAAATTCTAGTTCTAAGGGTTAACAAAATGTGTTTCAGTAAAAACTGCTACTCATGAATTCAGTAAAGACACTTTATTGTAAAATTGCCTGTAATGTGTGTGGTGGGATAGAAACATTGGAACAGTAAACAGTAAGAGTACTTGATCTTGACATTAAGTTATAAGAAGTGCTTAGTGTCTTGATCAAAAAACAATGTCCGTATCCAGCAGCTACCTGAAGATAACTGTGTTTGTGCTAACATGACAGCTAGCTGGCTAATTAGTCAAAGTCAAAGTGAACTTTATTGTCATCTCTGCTAAATACACGTATACACTGAGGCAAGACGGGGTTTCTCCAGATTTTACAGAGTAAACATATATAAATAAGCTATATATATATATAAACTCTGAACTAAATAAAGTATAAATGTTAACTCAAAACTGGAAATAAAAAGGTGAAAATGTGCAGTTTTGTAAAAGGATGTGCAGTATGGTACATGGTCATTTTTAACGTCCAAAACAAATGGTGAAAATGTTGCATCAGCAGTCAGGTGGAAATGCAACAGTACTGGAATGTAACTGTGTGCTTTATATGCACAAAATATCAGTAGTGGTTCGAAATAAATAAATATGCGGTCAATAAAGAAACCGCGTCCAAGAACAAGTGTAACATAGATGTGTTTTTGCATGTAGCTGCATGTACTTCAAAGCAGTGATGTGTGAAGTGCAAGGTGGAAAGCTGAGTCGGTTCTCAGTTCAGTTGTGTGTAGGGTAGGCAGTGTGTTCAGGAATCTGATGGCTTGTTGGGAAAAAGCTCACGCGGACCAGGCTTTGATGCGGTGATACCGTTTGCCGGATGGGAGCAGTGTGAAGAGTCTGTGTGAGGAGTAGCAGGAGGCGTTCCTGATGCACCACTTCAGGAGAGATGATGTGTCCAGCTGTTTTATCAATCCATTGCTGGCTCTTGCGGTCTGCTGCACTGCCACTTCTATACCAGACAGAGATGCAGCTGGTTGGGATACCCTCTATGGTGCCCCTGTAGGACACTGTGAGGATGAGGGGAGGAAGGTTTGCCAGGTTTCAGTTGTCTTATAAAGTGAAGACGCTGCTGTGCCTTTTTTGGCCAATTATTTCTTTAGGTTTCTCCACGCTCAGAGACTGTTTGTTCTCACTGCACCAGACCGCCAGCTGCTGAAAACCATCTCTGTACACCTCATCATTGTGGCTTATGAGCCCCGCCGCAGTTGTGCCGTCAGCGGACTTGGTGATGTGGTTTGAGCTGTGCTTGGCAGTGCAGACCTAGGTCAGCTGAGTGAACGGTAGCGGACCGAGTACGCAGCCCTGAGGAACTCCTAAGTCCGGGATCCGGTTGCACAGAGAGGTTAGGCCCAGCTCACTCAGTTTCACAGTTAGCTTTTGAGCAAGTTGAATGTTGAGCTGAAGTCTCCGAACAGCATTCTAACATAAGGCTCTCTTGTTCAGGTGAGATAGGGAGGGGTGGTGTGCAGAGGATACGGCATCCTCGGTTGATCTGTTGGGGCGATTGCGGTGGGTCCAGTGAGTGAGGGAAGCTGTCCTTAATGTATGCCGTGACGAGTCTCTCTAATGGGGCAGCAGGTGGTCTGGTGGTTAGGGAGATGCCCCTGGGATCAGAAAGTTATGCGTTCGAATCTCAGGATCGCTTAAGCAAGGTACCGTCCCCACACACTGCTCCCCGTGGCGCCCACTGCTTCCCTTGGTGAATGGGTTACAAGCAGAGAATGAATTTCACACTGTTCGCACTGTGTGCTGTGCTGTGGTGTGTTCAGGTGTGACTATAAGGGGCACTTCACTTTATTTTACTTTACTTAATGCCATGTAGTAAAAAAATCAACTTAAATCGGTTGGGATTTAGCATATTAATCAGCAGTGACTATAATTGTGAACCCTTTTTTAGAGCCATGATGCTGTACTGTGTTTTGTTATGCTATAGTGACAAATATGAGACCAGCTCTATTAGTCTGCTTTACAGAAAATAAATGTTTTTGGCTCTGAATGAACAGCCAAGTGCTTACACTTGTTTGTGCTCTTAAAATAAGTCACAAAACTATGCCCTATGAAAGCCACTTGCAGGTTATTAAAAGAGTATTGTTGAAGGAGTCCTTTTGTAAGCGAGATATGTGAGTGTGGAAAAACCATCATTTTAGATTCTATACAACTGCCATTAAACAGACTGATTGTTCAAGCCAAGACCTATTCAGGATTCTTTTTGTATTATTCTGACCAATTTCATCCACTAGGTAGTTCCCCTTCTATCATGCAGTGCTGCTAAGCTGGCAGGGTGAATGCTTCTTCCTAGATCCATGAAGCATCACTGCACCCCACTAATGTGACACCAGCTCAGCTGCCAATTATATGGCCGATAGAGAGGACCATCATGCCCGCCCAGATAAATGCTCTCTTGAACTCTCAACCATGGCTGATTTACATCACCAAGGACTGAATACAAAATCCCTCAGCAATGGGAGCTCAAGAAGACAAGAATAACTAGATTTCAATAACTAGATTCCATCAGAAAATGTGAACTTTGATTGCATAGTTGCTAGAAAACAGGTGTTTGGAGTTTCTGTAAAAAAAAAAAAAAAAAAAAGGCTCATAGCAGGGTCCTGCACTGCCACCTCTTTTGACTCCCTTTATTCAGCGTACCACATTTGACCGTTGAACCTTGGAGGGGGGGCGTTAACTCTTTTACCAAGCAGTTAATGGATAAAGACACCTGAAATCAGGAGGAGTGAACAGCAACACGTGTCTTTTTTTTGTTACCGGCTTTAGTGTCTCAAAGTCTATGAGCTCCGCAAGAGTGATTTTGTCGCTGTCCAGTCGCCATTGCTATGAGGTCACAGTTCTCTTTGCTACACACTTTGAAGGTGACGCGCTCCCTCGCTCTCTTTCCCCGGACGTGACACCACAAAAATCCAATTTGGACAGGACCTGGACACCCCCCCCCCCCCCGATCAACCAATTAAAAATCTGAACACACCCACGCTGCACCGGGTCTTGAAGAATGTTCAGTTCAAATTCAGTACAGGCTCAGATGACAAGTAGTGCCAAATTCCAGCAATAAAAAAGGATGATAATATACCATCCTTTTAAACCAAGAGTAGTTTGATTGCTGATGCCATTAAACTAACTGTGTATTTTAAAAAAGGGGAAAGGGGGTTGAGCCTGTTGTGTGCTTCATGCTAACAGAACTCCTTATCCCTGCACTGTTTGTTCCGAGACCTCCCCATGACTCTGATTTTTCCTTGGGCTGCTTTTTCCGTCACTGAATATAAAAAGCCTCGAGTCGTGCTGACTGTCAGACAGGCCACAGACCCTAGAGTGTTTGTGTTTGAAGATTTCAATTTCGTTCCATTCTTTCTTTGTTTCTTTGATAGTCGCGGGCATCTTTATCATTAAGACAGTTTGAAGCGCAGTATATGTTTAAAGCCAAAACTAGTATTGTCAGCTGCAGTGGAGAGCGATGAGGCTTCTTCTCTCAAATGTCCATGCCCACTCACGCAGTCTTATCTTAATGACTGTTTCATTCACCTCTTCATTTGTTGCTTTGTCAGTTCATCACAGTCTTTTCTTCCTCCCAGCATGCGTCGCTTTACAGGGGGTCCCTGTCTCGCTGCATTGTGACCCACTTGGCGTCACTTCTGCAGTGCCGTGCACACAAGTGGGGCTTCTAATGACAGTCCCCAGACTATTTACACTCAAACCAGGCTTGAGATTTGCTCGCTCGTCCCTCTGGGAGCCACTGCAGAAAATCCATCCGGAGCCAAAAAAACCCCCCAAAAAAACAAAAGCTGTTAGTGATTTAATCAGTTGGTGATTTTTCCATTGCACTTTCAGGGAAATGGTTAGGAGCTTGTTGCGGGTTAGCATGAGGAGCTTAATTATAGAGGCTCCAAAATAGCAACTTAATTAGCACAGACGTAGCATAAATATTAATGCCATAACCGTTATTATTTATTCATTATTTATTTTTACACTTTTGCTCTCTGTACCTCTAAGTGAAATGGCTGGGTATAGAAAGCTTTGCAGTTACCTAAAGGGTTCAATCAAAATTGTTTCTGAAAATCGGTTCATTTGAATCTTCAGAATGATTCACTGTAAACTTGAATGTGTTTAACCACTTTCAGCTTTAAGGAACCTCACTCTGGTAACCAGAATCAGTACATATGGTTTCAGTAAACGATTACCTCATGCTAGTTACTGAATAATGAGCCTTATCCTTAATAACCGAATAATCAGCCAAGAGTTTATGGTGTTAACTGTGAAAATCTCTTGAATCTATCAAGTCAAGCCGCACGATAAATGGTATTTTTATTATTACTGTGATACCGTGAACTTCTGCTAGAAATACATTGTCGCTAGGGAAAAGACTTTGTCATAATTAGGCTAGTGTTGCCCCAGGAGCATTTAAAATAATTACATACATATTTATTGGTTTAATGCCATCATACTGGGTAACACTGCAGTAAGACTACTTTTTTAACAGGTTTGTAAATTATTTATAATCGGGTCGTTAATTAAGCTTGAGACAGTCAATCAATCATTAATACGCTGTTATAAATGATGTATAACATTTGTCATACATAGTGCAGGCTCAGTATTTGTAAGATCTCAGATCTTGCTAGTTATTGAGCTTATCTCGTCTCTTTCTCAGGCAAAATGTTTAACTGAACTTCATCAGGAGTTTGCTAACATGCTACTACCATTAAAACACCGAATCTTACCAAACAGCGAGTCTGCCTCAATGTATGACAACTGTTATAACTTGTTTATAACCGTTTATTAATGATTTATAAACTCTCTACAACCTAATGAACAACCTGATTATAAATCATTTCTTAACCCTCTATGAGGGTAGTCTTATTGTGAAGTGGTAGCTTGAATTGTGTTATAAACTACTTTTAGAATGAACTAGTTGCTGATTAATGGCTTGATTTTAAAAGTATTAATTACAGCTGATAACTAGGCGTCCTATTTCAGCTTGCGCACACACTGAAGCGTATGCAGAAGGATTTGTAGTGGGAATTTCATTTCTTCCAGACCTCAGAGCAACCTGCTGTTCTGCCTTTGAGTGCTCGTAACTTTAGATGAACAAAGGAAACGTCAGGGAGACTATTCTACTTTGTGTCAACTTTTTTTTTTTTTTTTGGTTATGTCATGTAATGTTATTTTTTTCAGGATCTTTCAAATGTCTTTCAAAAGGGTTGTGAAGCTGAGGAGAACACTTTTGAGTTTGCTCCCTTAGCATCTACTGGGATATGGCATGATTCACATACACAATCTTTTATCAAGTTCATTGTCAGGTAATGCTTTTAAACATTGTTAGTTTATCACACTGTAGTCAGTTTATCATGCAAGGCTCATTATTTTTCAGTATTATTATGCAGTACTTTTTGTGAAGTATTGTGAAGACATGAACACATAGGGAGGCAAACAACCACCTTGAAGGAACTGCAGAGTTCGAGCGTCTGAGACTTGGGAAAATGTGCTTTAAAGTCAAGAACTCTGCCAATAGCTGGCCTGTGGAAGAGGATGGCTACAAAAAAGCCATGGTTACAAAAAAAAAAAAAAAAACCTAGCAGGTTAACGTTTTGTGGACAAAATGAGACGAAGGGACAAAAATGTGCAACAAACCTAACTCTGTGGGGCATGACCACACAGTTATATCACAATAGACGCAAATGGATGAACACAGACGTTTAGTGTTGTCACTCATATTGTTTTCTACGCAGAATATCAGATTCTTCTCAAGGTGGATGCGGAAGATTTTCTGTCACTGAAAGACATTTTGGCTTGAGTTGCAGATGTTGACAGTAACAAAAAGCCGGCTGTAATGTGATATTGTTTCTAACTCGTGACTCATTCAAGCAAGCAGAGAAATTCTAAAAGTATATTTGACATTTTCAACCTTGATGAAAAGTTACTGTTCGGCACACAGGCTTGCATGTTGAAATTACTTGACAGTGAAACAAACAGTACAAATTGGATGTGCATAACTGAACCTGTTGATATACAATGTAGGTCAAATGTTAGTGAAATTTGTAGCAGAACATTAACAGTATTAAAGTGGCAGCTTTCTCAAGACCCAAGGATGCTTTACAATAATACATAATCCGCAATAAACACGCCTAAAAAAAACCCCCATATATATTCACACAGTTCTCCAGCTGGCAGGGGGGAAACTTGCCAGACTAGAGTGTAGAATCAATTAGATCACAAGATGTCACTTTTCCACTGGCACAAGGAACCACCCCAAACCACAAACAAATATTTTTCCTTCACAAAAAAGTGACCTTTATTGGTCGAGATGTCATCACAACATGGAAAGAGGCCACTGTTTTTTTTTACTGTCTGCACAAAAAACGACAATGGAAATACAAACTAACAACTGGGAAGTCGACAAAGTACAAGCACGACTGTCTGTTTGGACTGAAGCTAAATTTCAGTGTGACACTAACAATTTTAACACTGTGAGAAACGCGAAGGTGTTCCAGGACATCACTAACAATTTCGCTGGGTTAGGTTTTCATCACACAGCTAAGGAATGCTGAGAAAAAAATAAACTCAAACAAGACTATAAATAATAGAAGACCACAATATCAAAAGTAGTTCTGACAGAAAAACCTTCCGCTAGATTGATTCCATGAATGTGGTTTTGGGACGATGACCGGTGGGGAGAGGATTGAGCTGCTGACACATCAGAAACTCTGTTACCGGACTGAGATACACTGGAAAACCAAAGTGTGCTGCAAGATCCGTGCCATCACAGTATGGTTTGGGTGCAGCACGGTTCCTGTATACTTACGGAAAAGTGCCATAAGAGTTTGTCCAGGCCAGCTTTCTGAGGTTCATCTCAGCTTGGTCCCTGGCTGTGGTGTGGTGTCACTCTGAAGGACTGGCCAGTCTGGGAACGCCTGGTGGCTGAATTGTAGTGTTGCTCTGGTGTCTGTACATGGCAGCTATGTGGCCTCACAGGCCAGTCACTCTTATGGCTCGGCTGGGAAGCCTCGGGTGTTGTCAGGCTAGACGATCTGAGCACATTTGACCCCCAGAGTCCAGGTTGTTTGACTTGTGTGATCGCTCTGTACCATGCCCAGACAGGTTTGAAGGGGTGGACTTGGGAATGGTACACGTCTAGTGTGGCCACGAACTGTGCCTGAACAGTTATTTGACCAACATGGTGGCCAAGGGATGACTGGTCAAGGGCAGAAGTGCAGGGTTTACTGGAAATGTGGGTAAATGAGAACATACAGGAACAACTGCATACCACACACAAGAACTCCGAGATATTTGGTAAAAATTCAAAAGTATCTTTGACCGCTGAACAACGTTACGACAAGCTCAAAAAAAGCTACGGGATGTACTCGGTAAATCTGGCAGCTCCCCGGATGGAAAGGATGAAGCAATGAGAAGTCTGATGTTGTAAGCGTCCTCATGTCTTGAGCAGTGTGAGCGCAGACCAGTGTGTGAGTGTGGAGCCTAGTGTCTCTGATGTCCCACCTGGGAGGCCTGGTGGCCTTGCAGTGATGGCTGGCTTGGGAAGCTTCATAGGTGTGGCGTGTGACACCCAGCCTGGGAAGCCTCATGCTATTTCTGTAATTCGCTCCAGATAAGAGTGCCTACTGAATGATGTCATGTAAATGTAAATGTGCACTTCCTGTTATTGCCACCTCCACGCAGGAGGCCCATTTCATTTAGTTCTCAATTCGGGAAAACCCGGCAATTCAGGAAAACACTTAGAATGCTTAACTCGTCTGTAAAGCCATCTGCGTTGAGAATAAATTTTGCTCGCCCACGTGTGGTGTGCGAGGGCAAAGCTGTCACAGTGTAAGAAACCATTTCCTCCCATCATATGTGAGATAGCACAGTTTCAAAAACCTAGCCTTTATTTCTCACACCCCAAAAGGACCTGTGGATTATTAGGTTCTGTCTATTGGCTGTGGGAAGTTGTTTGCTGGGTTGCACTTAGGACTCTATAAAAAGGTCTAAGACCTAATAATGAACTGAGATAAAACTTCATGTGAACTGATTGGCCGCACGCGCACGCACACACACACACACACACACACACTCACTCACCTGACTTCAGTGGCAGGTGTGATGCGTACCCCGGTGGGAGCGGGTTAATTGCCCTAAATCCTCTATCAGATTGATTGATTAAGTTTGATTGATTTTTTAATTGTGTTTATCGTCCCGTCCGCTGCGCAAATTGCCTCGGAAAATTGAAAGTGGCATTTTGGAAGTGCAAAGGTATTTTAATGAGCCGCTAGCATATTTAGCACTTCAGTGCTTGCTCTTATTGCGAGTATCCATCCTTGTCTTCCCGCTCGGTTGCGGGACGTTGGCCAGTCGCTGCGCGTCCGTTCTATACTGTGCAATTAGACTCTAAAATGTCAGAATGTCTGGCCTGTCATGCTTGGTTTCATTATGCTGTGTTTTGTCATCTCCCATCGCTTCGTTTACCCTTGCAGTCCTATCAGGCCTATCAATGTCTTATTAAAGCTGAGAGATGACATATAAAAAGTGCCAAAGAGAATCTCTGCTCGCTTAGCCTCCTTCCGGGAGAAAACTGGAAGCTCCTTAATTACTTTACTTAAATATGCTCGTGGAATCAAGTCATTTTAAGGAGCTGAAAGACACACAACAAATTACAAAATGTGTAATGAAATGTCTTACTTCATATTGTGAGTAATTACCTTTTAGCTACACTGTAGCAAAACTGCAGTGTAACTACTGCCGGCACTTTTTTTTTACGGATGGAATCACATGTGTATCAACTTGCGTTTTTACTGCAATAACACAGTTGTGTATTTGCCTCCATTACACTGCACAACAAAGTTTTTGCTTCCTGAACACTACTGGGGGTTTCTTATAGATTTTTGGCCGCCGATTACGAAAATGATATCGAAATTTGCCCATCACGTACCGTTTCATCGAAATCTTTAAATCTTATCACTTTTTCGAATATTTGTGTAAAAAATGTTTCTTTCTTGTAACATTCCTGTTAATAATATATCCAGCTTGATGTTGCTCTGTTACTGGGACTGCAGCTTGGCTATACAAAGTAGTGTTGTTTCAAATGTGAGTGGGACAGCTGTGCCAGAGTCACATTATTCTAGAAAGAACTGGCCGCTACGTAAACGGTTAGTTCCAGAAAAATGTGGCACATGAACCGCTTGTTGACCCAGCAAATATGTTTTTTGCCTCTTCTTCACATAAAACTGAGACCTATGGAGAATTTTGTGAAAGCCATGAACAAGGAAGGCGAAAACAAACAATCTCTCTTAAATGGTTTTTGTCATTTAAGAGAGATGTTTCCCAGGATAACACACGGAAAGATCAAGGAGGGCATTTTTGTTGGTCCTCAGATCAGGCATGTTACGAGTGACAAGCGGTTCGAAGATCTGTTAGTTGGGCCGGAAAAGACGGCCTGGAAAGCCTTCAAAAACATTGTTGACAAATTTCTTGGCGATTACAGAGCCCCAAACTACATTCAAACTGGTGGAAAAACTCATCAAAGCATACCAAAAAAAATGAAGTGCAACATGTCACTGAAGATTCATTTCCTCCACTCACGCTTTTTTTTTTCCCCTGCAAATTTCTGTGCTGTCAGTGACGAACACGGCATAAAGGTTTCACCAGGATCTTGCTGCTATGGAGAAACGATATCAGGGCAACTGGAATCCTTCAATGCTTGCCGACTACTGTTGGGCATTGCAACGTGATTCACCAGACATTCATTACAAACGGAAATCAGGAGCAAAACACTTTTAATTGTGTTGGACTTAGTAGTGTGTGAGAAGCATAAATGCGATTAAATACGTTGTTGTCGGTAAATAGTTAACTATCTATTTCTCAGAGTTCCGACGTGGTGCAACAAAACTAAAACTATATTTGTGGAAGCAAACATTTTCAATAAAATTGTTGTGCAGTGTTATGGGTGCACTTGCATTGCGTCTACACAGAAATGCCAACTTTCCTAACATCTGGCAAGCTGGCAAGAATGAGCACATTACCAGTAGTTAAGCTGTTACATGTGTTGTTCATATGCAATTACACAGGTAATAGAAACGCTTGTTATAAAGTAGGGATCGGTATCGGCCGATAATCACATTTTATGACTCGATCGGTACTCGTTAAACTTGGCCGATCTTAGGAACCGATCA
>JBBIGA010000083.1:3078141-3092086 GCA_037576975.1 Alestes dentex
ATGACGCAGATGACGCAACCACAGCCTGCACGCGCATGTCTGCCGTGTGGGCGCATTTCTATATTTCTAAGAAAGACGTTTGTCTCAACGTCGGGATTAATTTATCATATAATATCAAAACATGAAGCACAGAAGAGGCCCTTCGAGCCTCTCCCCATCAAGACCAACTGGTGGTCTAGTGGTTAGGGCGCTCGCCTTGCGATCAGGACGTCCTGGGATCGATTCCCAAGACAGTTCACACTGTGTGCTGTGGTGTTTTCACGTATGACAGAACGGTCACTTTCTTTCTGTGTTCTTGAAAAAGAAAGGAAGTTTTACAGTGATTACAGTTAATTTGTGTCAGTCTTTGTTTTGATACACTATTTTGTTATAAGCCTACAGAGAATGTTGTTTATCTTTCACCAGTTCTTAAAGCACCTGTTCTGAATGCAGTTTGTTCATGCACTTCACTCAAAATATTAAAATGCACTTGAATTCACTAGTTCTATGAGAGAAGATGTTTAATTGTATAATATTTCAGCCATCTTGCTTTTAGGCTATTCATGAGTGTGGCCAAGTAAAATATTTTATTTCAAATTTTATTTTATATTGTGCATTGTCTGAATGCTAAATAAAGATTTTCATAGTTTTGTAACAGATTTATTCTTTTAGTAATTTAATAATAATAATTTCTTTCGGTTTCCCGTTTCGGTTTTCGGCCAAGTGTTGCCTCATTTTCGGTTTTGGTCCAAAAAAATCATTACGGTGCATCCCTTATATATATATATATATATATATATACAGCCTACAGAAGTTATAAGGAGTGTGTCATCCCATACTGTTTATATAAATAAGACAGAAGTCATTTATATAAATGTCTTAAACGCGGGAAAATGGTCATGTACAAATGAATTGTTCTTCGGTACAAGTGGGAAATCAGAAGGCAAAATAAAATATAAGAAAAATATAGGATGTGGGCCCTTTCACATTATATTGTAACTGTGCTGTAGGTATAAAACATCATGGTGGAATCCAGATTGCAGCTTGTGTGGCAGCTCTATAGACATTTCACCAGCTAGTTTGAAGCACTTTTATCTCTCTTCAGAATGCGTCGGTCGTATTGGTGTCAAAAGCCAGTATTGCTTTTTACTGTCTAAGCTCACTTTTCATGTTTTTTTCAGAGGTTACTACCATGTAGGGCACATAAATGTAATCCCAACAGCACGGCACAGCTCTCCTATACAGTTTTTATGAGGAGATCTGCCTTTTGATTTGTGATATTGCAGCATAATGCTGTCCTCTATCCAGAGGAGGGCACTCCGATATAGCAATCCAATCTCATTGGAGGACATTAGAATAACAGCCAGAACAGGTTGTTAATATGCAATTGGATCAGTGAGCAAAGGAGAAGCAGCCTGTCTTCTTTAATGCGGTGAAGACAGATATTTCATCAGCTGCACCAGCTAGAGGTACAACTTTCCTGCTGCGTACTTCTATATATTTTAAGCGTAGTTCAGTCTCACCGAGGTTAGGTGTCTCAAAGTTCTGACGGAAAATCTACATTTTCATCGATCCCTTTGTCACATTTCAACTTTTTCTTTTCCAAACTAGGCTATCAAAAATGAAAAAAAAAACAAACAAAAAAAACAAGTCAGTGCAGGCTTATTCCTTTAACTCTTTTTAAAGCAACCATTGCTTTTTACCTTAAAGTATTGGTCTGTTTAGTAGGGGTATGACAAGATACAGATTTCAGCACGATGCCAGTCATATTTGACATGGTTTTTGTGAGATTTAATTTGAGTTTTAGCATGTTAAGAAACGTCCTGTGTTGTAATTATGTATCACTCAGGTTGGTTTGGCTCAGATAAACGAAAGTCCGAAACGTGAAAGTTTCTCAGTGCCTGTACCACAAAATTAACTCCAAAAATGACAATAAGCTCTTCAGAAATGAATAGGCAGTATGCCCGAAGCCCACCTCTTCCCTGCCCTTTTACCATGATAGGATGCACCCAGGTAATTTAGATCATTTTTCAGCAATTTCCTTGAAAGATAGTTGCTTGAGAGACTCTCGGAAGAGCGCGAGGGGCATACATTTGAACACACTGTTCAAAATTCACTTCTTCTACACAACAACCTATCTGCTTAAACCCTATTCAGTTATCCTGACTGATATTATTCTGGGAAGTCTAGATTTTACAGCCAAACCACATGCACCTGTTCCAGCTCTTTGGGGGGCAGGTTTCTGAGAGACAAAGCCAAAGTCTCTACGTTTTTATCGGTCGTGGGTAAGAGTTATTTAGCTCTTTAGCCAAAGAGACAGGTAAAGAGTTTCACAGGAGAGTGCTTTCCTCCCATGCCACCTTTACACAGTACAGCATAATTGTGGTGGACCCTCACGTAGCTGCTGGAAGCTCCAATGAAACCCAAGCTTCTCAAAACCTCGGCTGGGCAGAAGTCTCTCGGCGGGTCGTCAGAAATCGATTCGTCTCCAGTCGCCTCGCACTTGCCAAGCGTCACAGCCTCCCAATCTGTTTGTTCGGAGCTTTTTTTGGCCTTTTTCCCCCCCTTTGCAGTTGGTTAGCAGCGAGCACTCTCTGTGTCTTTGCCACACAATTCAGGTTGTGTGCTGTTTATCGTCTGTGCAATCCCACCGTGTTTCAGCGGTTCAACAAATGTCCACATTTGTCCTCGTTATTGTGATAGCGTTGGGCCTATTAGTATCTCCTTTTTGATTCCCGACCGGTGTGTGCGTGCCCTCCTAATGCGCGCCCTGTCAGGCATCGTTGCTATTTTGATCTGTGTGAAGACATTCATTTACACGCTTTGCGTCGCAGCGACAATGGGACTGCATCGCCGTCGCTTCACAAATCATCTGTTTAATATCCCGCTTTCTCCAGATGGCATTTCACAACAAATATTGGAGCGTTCCTGTGGTTGCCTCCTCTATGAAGGCACTTCTCGCCAAGCTCGTTTTCAGAGCTCTGTCATTATTGTGCTGTGCCCTCCCTGGTTGGAGGCATGCTCGCAGAAGGAAGGGGCGACGCCGCCACCTCCTGAATGGCTGTTCGGAGCATTGCAGCGGGATCTAATGGCACTGCTTTGTTATGCTTAATAAGACCTGACTAATGGGTCACTCTCCACCGCTGGCCACAAGGGGAGCCAATTTTAGCTCATTAATGTTGCTGCGACTTGGCCCGTGTTGAAAGAGCGTCAGGAAAGCACCGAAAACAGGGCCATCGTACCTGTTGGCAGTTTAAAGGGGTACTTTGCCCCCAAATGCTAATGTTTCTAATAATCATCGGAAGATGGCGGGAGCCAATCAGCCTCAGCAGATTCGATCATACTAACTGCCACTGGCTAGCTTTACATTTCCTGATAGCCACGTTTGGAATTTGTATTTCATTTAGGAATTAGGCTCTTTTTGTGCTTGCTGACAGCACAGAGCTAAACTCTTCGAGTGTTTGATGAAGACGTCCTGTTTTTGGGGCTTGCAAGTGGCCAGTTATCTTTTAAATGCTTATGTTGAGCAAAAAAATATATATCTGCTAATGTGGTAAGCAACATTTTTCTCAATAAGATTTAGTAAATAAGCTACTAATAAGTAATAATATGTTGCTCTTGATAAGAGTGGGAATGTCAGTGTAATTTTCACACTAGATATCCACAGATATTTGCAGATTTTTGCTTATGTTGCAAATTGTCCAGGAAAACTTGCTTATTATGCTTGAGTTTTTTGCTCAGTGTACATATTTGCGTGTAGTGTAATATATTTCCTCTAATCTTTTGCAGTGTAGGGCTTATTTAAAAATTATTAGAGCATAAACAACACACTTTAATACTAGCATACAGTGGAAGAATGTAGATTTTTTTTTCTCCCATGAATGTAACTCAGGAGCAATGAAAGAGGTCTATAGCATCAATTAAGATCAATTAAAAACTCTTTGCCCACCATTCGCATAGAACCATATGTAAGTTGTACACTGCACACTTAAATTTCCTCATTGTTGGTGCTAGAAACTATAATCCCTTTTATTTTTCCAATACTGATACAACATTATTAAGTATGGGCTGACACCCAATCAATATTTTTAGTAAGCCTTAAAATTAAAAATGTGTAACTGATGCTTTTTAAGAACATCTAAATATAGGCCAGGATGCTCATGCTACTCAAACAACTCAACTTCTGCACATGAAGAAATGCACCATGACTAGATCAAGATAAATTTGTTTAGATGTGTCTTTTTTTCATTCCCTTCCGAAATCTGATCCCGCATTTTCGGCATTGGCCCCAGAAGATGAAAAAGCCTTTCATCCTTTACATCTTTGCCATGTGTTAACTAAAAGAAAAAGTACGCTGTGAGCACAGAATGTAAAATTGAACCTCAATGGATTTAGATATATGATGCAAATGCATAACTTCAGTGAAAAAGCAGCTTTTTCCTAAGGTCTGTTCATGAACACTTAGAGCTTGATTAGAAGTTATTGCTCCTGCCCTTCTTGGATGTAAAGTTACATATTAACAACCAACTGAAAGATACTGCATATAGCTTCAAAGCTTTGAAAATGCATTGAAAGTTACAGTTGAAGAAACTCATGTTTTAAACTATCCAGAGTCGGCGTATGGTTTCATGATGAATGAAATCTGATGGGATTGTGCTGATTGTCATACAGTGACATTAACAGCCATCATTTGATCACAGATAAATAACATATACAACAGCATAAAATAATGACACATGTAGATTAGGTATGATCATAAAAAGAAACCATGTAACAATTATTTTAAATTAATAATACATTCATAAAAGTGAATTAAAAATCATTATTACATGATTTTTTTTTTTTATCATACCTAGTCTTCATGTGTCATTATTTTATACTGTTGTATATGTTATTTATCTGTGATCAAATGATGGCTGTTAATGTCACTGTGCTGTCAAAAAATATCCCAAACCTTTTAGTTTTTTTTTTTTTTCTGTAACTTGCTGTTCTTGCTGACGTAGCGAGACGTTAGCTTTCACCTTAAAACTTTTTCTTGACATGTTGATATACTTTAAAAATCAGTTCCTGAAACAGAAATAGACTCCCTTTTGGCTGTTGTTGTAGCGATGTGCTAATTATTTCCTGTTTTCTCACAAGTTGGGGCGTGGGATCATAGACCGTGTTAAGTTCCTAGCGCAAGTGATCAGGTCTTGTCAAGTTCAGACTAACAGCCTGAAATAGCCTCCAAGCGCTAATCCCTCTGCCAGTAAGTTTAAAGTAACAATCTGGGCTTTCTAGGGGTCCTTGAGGGCCGATTGCGATAGACCATGTAACCTTTACCTCAAGGGTATAAACACAAACATACCCGGCCAAAATGGTACTCTTGACTGGCTCCAATTCTGACTGGCTGCACAGAGTGTGAAATTCTTTCTGTCCTTGTAACCCCATTCGCCAAGTGATACACTGGAGCGGTGTGTGGGGACGGTACCTTGCTCAAGGGTACTTCAGTGGTGCCACTGGCAGTCCTGGGATTCAAACCCACACCCTTCTGACCGCAGGGGCAGATCCCTAACCACCAGGCCACCAGCTTGACCTCCCTTTTCTTTATTGAGATATAGCCAAACAGAGCACTTAGGTGTAACATATCGACCAATAAAAATAATCGGTTGATTAAGCGTATTCCCATTGAGAGCCTTTTCTCTCTTGGCTCTACTCTTTTTTTACTATTAACTTACAACTCCTCCTCTAATCATTTATACCTCCGTGCACTTAAGGAAACATTCAAGCTGCGGAATCTGGTCCCCCTTGTCCTCGCCGGACAGAAATACAGCAAAATAGATCGCAGGTTCCTTTTATGCTTTGTCCCATCCATTTTTAAGTCGGCACGGCACATCCGTTTTCATGTCACAGCAACCGTTTTATTTATTCATTGGATCTCTAAACATGGCAAAATTTTCAAAGCACAGCTTACAAACCAATATGGGACATCAGGAAAGGAAAGTGCGCACTCCACCATCTGCCTTGGTTAATGAACAAAGTTGTCTCCATTTTTTTTTTTTTCCAAGCAGACACAAGAGCACAAGTATAAAAGAGGGAATACATGAGGGAAAATAAATAGCTGTCTTTTATTTCTTTCTTTCTTTTTGGTTTTTTTTTTTTTTTTTTTTGCTTTAAACAAGGCCCTGCCAGGTTTTCCTCTTCCCCTGCGCATGAGCCCTGGCCTCTTCACACATTTTCAGTTGCTGCTCTGCCTTGCGTAACGCCTCGTTGCACAACCGAGCGTGAGTAGGAGGAAGTGTCAAGCAGGGAGAACACATGCGACAGGGAGGGGTTACAAGCCGGCCCGAGCGAGTTCTCTACCTTCCAGGGCTCAAAGCCCCTTCCCCACCGCGGGGAGAGGCAAGCCGCGAGCCCTCTCCTCACGTTAAAAAGCCGAGAGTCTTTTACAGACAGAAAACATGAGAGAAAGATTGCCTTCAGACGCACACTGGTGCAGCCGCTTTATCTGTCATCTCTTGCCCTTTTGAAATGCTTTGGGTTCAAATGACTGAAGGTATTTTATTTTTTATTTTTTCATTTTGAAAGATTTTGTGACTGACACTGTCCTAAAACCGGGGCAGCTGGTGGCCTGGTGGTCAGGGAGTTGCCCCTGCATTGGGAGGGTTCAAATCCCAGGACTGCCAGTGACACCACTGAGGTACCCTTGAGCAAGAGACCATCCCCACAAACATTGTCATGATGTGATCCCAATAGTAAATGAATTCATTACAACAAAATGAAACATCGGGTTTTATCACTCTCTGTGAATGTTTTTAGGTCTGTGGTGTGTTTGTTTACTTCTTGGTTCAAGGATCGAGGTTACTTTATAGTCATCAGCAGCTGTGAGCACGTACACAGTGTGATGAGACGTTTCTCCACAGACCGCAGAGCGACATATGACAACATTCATCAGGGTGGAAGTTACAACAGAAACAATACAAACAACACAATAAATAGACAAAACAACAATGTACAGTAATGTAATAGTACAGTGTGGGCAGGATGTAAACCATTGAACAAAATGCAAGGAAGGACAATAATACAAAAAATAGACAGTATGACAGTCTATAAACAGTATAGCAGTGTGACAGTAGTGAAAGGGATGTAAATCTGAAACAATACAATACATAGACAATATAGCAATGTGACAGTAGTGAAAGGGATGTAAATCTGAAACAGTACAAGTGGGAAAGTGATGTTGCATCAAACGTATATTATTGCACAGGAGACCACACTGCCGCATAGAACTACACTGAGTGTAAATAATAGCTTATCACATAAAGTAGCAGGACATAAATGTGTCTGTAGTGGCAGTCAAGAGAAGGTAAAGTGCAGGTGCTACTGAAAGTAATATGAGAAGTGTATAAAGTGGGGTAGTTCAGTAGAATGTGCGTGGTTAACTAGGGACTAGACATTTATGTGCTTTCAGAACTCTGATGGCCTGCGGTATGAAGTCAAACTGTGAAGTCAAACTAGCTCACGAACATGAAACGGAACTGCATAGTACCACCACTCCACAGAACAGTGTGTTTTGGGTGCATTTTGTCTCACTGTTTTGTACACAAAATCCCCCATGTGTCCGCGTAGGAGAGACCAGTGACTGCAGTCACAAAGTAGGTTAAACTCTTGGACCCAGCAATGACAGAGAATTGACGAAGCTTTGCGTCAGGACCGTGTGCAGTTCTGCGCTATGTAATATGGAAAATAGCTGTCTAATTGTATTACATGCTGTTATACTACTATTTAAGGGTCACGGCACTCCTGTCACATTCGTTTTTTTGTTATTTTCGAGTGAACTTCAACACCCCCACTCCATGCCTGAGAGCATATTGTGGATATTGTTAGTATTTTAACAACACTAATCAACACATTTCCTTACAAACGTAGTTAGTCCTGTTTAATTGGAGATTTCTGAAATGTGGCACTACTAATAAAACAGTATATGACAACAATGTAGTGCAACAATACATGTGATATATATTGTGAAAATGTCTTGAAATGTCTTGAGGTATTGAAACTCAGTTCCTTAGCGATCGAGACAGAACAAGTATATTCAGTACCAAAATCAGTCTCAGCATCCATAAGATAAGAACCATGCTTGTTCCCAAATCTAGACTCCTGATTGGCTGTTTAGGTGACATTCAGCAATACGGAAATGTAATTGACATCAGAGCTTCTTGATTAGTCTGTTACTTTTTTGTTGTCTATGAATATACTTGTTTTGATGGTATCATTAAGGAATCTGTTTCGAGGTCAAGGTATTGGTACTGATCAATATCGACACATTTTGAATGACAGCGAGCCCCTGTAAAGACCTGAATAAGAATGTGAAGCCAGTACATTCTCAGAAGTTTCATTGTTTGCCAGAGTTTACAGATATCAGTACATTTGTGGCACTTTTAAAACAGCTGATGCTCAGACTTTAGTTTTAATGGTCTTCAAGACTTCTGATGTATTCCTGTTACGTAATTTCTTTAAAAAAAAAAAAAAAAAACTGCTCAATCCATCTTTGTAAAAAAAAAAAATACTCCCAACTGACCTCTGCGGAACTGTGTTTAATGCATAATTAAGAATATGTATTTAACATGAGCACTTATCAAAGATGGAAATGTCAGATGTTTCCCTTTCAAGGTATTTACCCTTTTCTAGATGGTGGGAAAAGAAAGGCTTTGACGGATTAAGCGACTTCTAATTTAGATGGAAAAGACGTGCCTTCTTCTCTTTGTTCTTTTATTTATTTTTCATTCTCTTTTGCAGCACGCACATAATGATATTATGCCTGCGTTCGTCTTAGACTAGATAGACGCACTGTATCTGGAGGATCAAGAGTAGTTGCCATGGCGACCCTCCACCAAGTCACCAAGTTGGTGCTCCAGCGTCCTCCGCAGCCGCAAACGAAAATGGAACTTAAAACGTTCGTCTCCCATGACTCTCCACATGTGCCATGTGCAAATGTTCTCATCCCGTCAGATTGATTTTCAGCTTTCTCATGAAGGCAGAATATGGAGTGAAGTCCTATGCCGAAATGAGGGAGGCCTATTTTTTTGCCCTTAGGCTTGTAATGCTCATGATTAAATCATCTAACCTTTTTACTCCCCTCTACTCTTTTAAAGCGACCCTATCATACATCTGGCATTATTTTGATTTTCCTGGGGTTTTTTTCCCCCCCTGAAGGTCCACTTAGCACTTTTTATGTGGGTTCATTTATCAATACCAGCCATCATTCAGTTGTACAGGACCGCTCTCTAACCTCTCCTTAGCTGTCAGAAATAAACAGTCCGCTGCTACTGTGCCTTTAAGGCTGCAAATGATCTCTTTTCTGACAGGCAGTTCTGCTTTGCGCCTCGTTCGAAACGCTGTCCGTCCTGGAACATTCTGTGTAGCTTCAACAGAAATTGGGTGGCTGGACTGATCTAAGCTGAATAGATAAGTATGAATGCGTTGGTTTTTGTGACGCCAAAAAAAATCAAGGACTGATACCGGCGTTTCCATACATGGGAGGTGAATGAAAATGAAGTGTTTTTTTTTGTTTTTTTTTTCGAGAATGCCTGCCTTAAATCCTTACCTCGTGTTTCCACATCTGTGTATCATTTGGAGGAAAAAATGTGGTTTTCCGTGACATGGGCCCTTTAACACACACTTCTTCCGTTCAAGATAAAATGCATTTGTTTATTTTTCAGATGCAGTGAGACCTTGGTCTGTCTCTCTTGTCTTTCCCGCAGGAGCTTTCAATTCTGAGGTGCCGTCCTGCGAAAGCCCAGCCTGGCAATCATAATTCCGACGCCAACAACTTGGCTTAAATAAAATATTTATGTGTTTGAAAAAGCAATTTCGGAGAAAAAAAAAAAATTCTCAGGTGACCCCGCTCGCACGCTGTCGGTAGGGTTTGGGCAGACTGCGAGAACTGAAATGAGTGAGCCGCCTTGTGTTGGAGTAGATGTGCTCGTCGTGTGCGTCTGTGTGGGCATGCGTTAGAGGTCAGAGCTGAGACTGACTGGCCTGAAATAAAAGACCACTGACTAGCCTGTGCTGTGAGAGCAGGTGTGGACTGGCGTGCTCCTCATTACCTCCTCCGGAGTCATTATAACTCCATCACTCCCACTTTCCCCGAGCAGCTCATTGAGGAGGCCTGCATGCATATGCCTCCTCCGCTCTGTTCCATTAAAGTGGAGTTTTGAGGGACAGTCTTGTCTAGGCAGTCTCTTAGAGGCACGATGCGGCTTCCAACACTTGGATATTATTGTGTAGCCTTTTGCATGTCTATACATTTGTCTCTAATGGCCTTTGAAAGCTTTTTGGTCTTCATTTCCACCACTTTCTTCCACAGTGCAATGGTACTTGTAACTAGATGCATTTCAGTGAGAAAATTGAGAGTGATTGTATGGTCGCTATAAAACCAGTGTTAGGAGACACCCAAACCGTGGTTTTATTGCTAAAAAAAAAAAAGTTTGCGTTCTGCTCACAGTGGGGTATCGAACCGGCGCCTCTTCTGATTCTCTTCATTCAGCGCGTCATGTTTTACTGCTCGCCCACAGTAGGGGGCGTTAACTCGCTGTCTCTTACCAAGCCATTAATGGTTAAGGATGGCTGAAAACGGGTGGAGCCTCCACGTTTTGTCACTTTCTGGCCACCATAGTCATGACAGTACTCACTCCGAGACTCTCTCTCCCATATACACGGTCAGGGTGACTCGCCCCACCACTCTTTCTCTCCCCCATACGACTTACCCAGGTTTTTAAAGGCTACGTGGCTCCTGATCAGCCAGTCAAAAATCGGAATAAATGCGCACTATTCCGGATATTAATTAATGTTTTCGCTTTGGAATTTTGCTAACATTCAGTACGAGTGCCGTGTTTTTCGGCTATTAAAAGGATAATAAAGATAAACATTAAGAAGGATAGTGTGATTGCTTCTGCGGTCATATGAATAATTGGGTCTGATTTGGATTAGGTGAACTTTTGGACTGATTCATGGCCAGTTGTAATAAAGTGGTGTCCTCATGAGGGCAGCATCTTTCATGTACATGTACTTGGCGCTTCCACAGTATGAATACTTACACAAACTGTAATCCAGACAAGTCAGATGCTTGAATACTCTTGCAAGCCTCAATGTATACACAAACACTGAAGACGAGCTACTGAGCTAATCGCTAAAGCATGAAATGTCAGCAATCATCCACGCTGCACACATGAACGACGCACCGGCTGTCACTGTTTTTGCTTGCTTAAAAAAATGTGCATTGTTTTAGCTTGCTCGCTCGGAAATGGTAATTGCTGCACGTGACAAGGTTATGTAAATGCAACTTCTTTTTGAACAATTGGGAGCCCACGTCAGTGGTACTTAAAAAAAAAAAAAATCACAAGAATTTTAGCTCACAGACCGAGGGCTAATAGAAGTATTGTTCTGTTGTCCTGACTGTTCCCTAGCAACTATCAGTCAGAGTGAAGCAGCAGAAAAATGTATTCAATAGACTCAGCTGCAGATGTTTTGTTGTAATCGCATTGGTGACTTCAAAGTACTCACATGACAGGTATTCACACGTGTGTGCGTGTTTGATTTTTTTTTCTCCTTTCAGCAAGCCTTTCCTCTCTCCCTCGTCACAAATCGATTTTTAATATGTCAGTGTCTGGAGGATTACCCTTCGAAATGAGCTATGAGGCAAGACCCCTGCTCTCTTTGTACTTGGCAAGAGATGTCTCCTCTTCTTTCAGGTGACACTGTTTGCAGCCCCTTCTTAGAGACGAGCCGCCGTTTGCCGCTTTTCAGCAAGGGGGGTGGGACTTCTAGTGGTTTCTCACAACAGTGCGGAAAGTGTGGTGTGGGTGGGTTATGTGCTCTTCCTGCCCACGTTGCTGTCTGCTTTTGGTTCGAATTGATTTCCTTTCGTCTGTAGGGAGTTTATATCGTGCCCCTTTTAACCATCCAGTAGAATGATATCACGATGACGATCATTATGAGGGCCGTCATGAAGTCATTCAAATTTATGTGAATATGGCTCATGATTGCTTTGTGATGTGCATGAAAAATGGGATATGTGCAAGTCTTCCTGAAGTTCAGCCGTCTGAAAATAAGGTCAGCTGTAAGCAACCCGGTTGTTTTTTGTGAGAATCAACGAAAGAGGATTTCAGAGTAAGAAAAAGTAATAAGTAACAGTAGCAAGTAAAATGTGAGTAAGTGTGATATATTTGGGTAAATGAATTAATCATCAAAGTAATCGCTGGATCGCTAATATGATCGCATCATATATTTTCACATTAACGTGACAGCCCTACAGCCGTGTTACTTGAATTTGTTCCGGTGTTGATCAGTGTTACTGCTAGGTTGAGAATACCCTGCCGCCCAAAAATAATCAGTTTCTGTAGTTGATGAATGGCTAGAGGATGACTGTGCACCAACAGGTGGGCTACAGCAAGGTGGAGCTTCAGGATAAGGCATACATACACAGGCAGACACACAAACTACAGGCCAGAAGTGGAGGCCCATCCTCGGAATTTATTACTAGAAGACATTAGAAATATGTAAAACGATTGAAACTGACTGGTTTTGAAGTGTAATGTTACACTCGAAGTGCAATTTAATGGATGCGAAAGCTTATGAAGACAACCACCCCTTGCCTTTATCAGAGCAGCACAAATTTGTGGCCTCCTTTCCAGCAATTCTTGGAAATGACTTGTGTCCAAACCCTCCCTGCGCCTTTTCGGATATAATCGCATTATAGTGACAGCCCTACACTTTCTCTTTGTTGAGAAAGAACGTATCAACACCACTAGTGGACGAGGCTACACACATTCAGATGCACTGTAAGAGCATACTGTGGTCTCATCAAAGCATGTTGCGCCCTGCGCCTGTTCTCAACTTGTCCATAGTAAAGTCCTACAAAAGCCGAAGTGGGGTAGTCCCATTGTATTGGGCTAGAAAATAGGTTTGAGCCTCTAACACTTTCTGTGGTTTAAAGGTGGAATCCCACCGAGGGCCTGTAATGTGACCTTTAAAACACAATTAAAAACCTCACGGCTCCATCCGTGACTCATTTTCAAAAATGTTCTGTGTCCACCCCTTGCAACCTGTCAACTGGTTTTCACCCACAAAGAGAGAACAAACGGTTTTCATCCTGAAAAGCCTCTAAATGGGTTTAGACAAAAGAGCTCCAGTGGACTCTGGTGCTATTTTTCTTTGATCTGTCTGGCTAAGAGTTTGAACTGGCATTTCAGGTTCATTTTCTTTTATTTAGGCCCCGTTGCTTGCCTCCCTTTTTGCTAGAAAGCTCCAGAGCAGCTGTTATGTAAACCGTATGAATGTAAAGGGTGGTATCAGGTGATGAGGCAGCTTCACACTGATGGATATCACTTTGTGTTGTGTTACAGTTGCTCTCTGCTTCGCTCCCAGGACAACGCTTTCAATTTCAGCCACTGTGCCTTTTGTTTGACCCGGACAGATTATCAGTGATGGAAAAGTAACTGGTTCTTGATTGAAGCACCTAATCTCCACCTTCCTGCCCAATCTGTATATGTTCCTCTGTGCTGCTGTCTTCAGGGGAGAACACTGAAGAAAAGTATAAATAAGAGCCCATCCTCTACAGAGAACACACTATTGCACATTTTAATGCACAATTACAGTTTATTTGCTTGATATATTGGGAAAAAAATGAGTGTGGCTTGTGCTAAAGTTATATTTTCTTTTGGTTCTTTTGGTTATTTTCTTTTTCCCTGTTCACTGCACTCAAAAAAACAGAAATTGTGCACCACTGAAGTTCTGTTCTCTTTAGCAGATGTTCACTTATTTTCACTAAGAAAACCGCAAACACATGGCAGACAATGTTCAAAATGCATATGACTATAGATGTGCTTACAGTCTCTAACTGTACACCAGCAAGGTGGAGTTATAGAATAAGGGGTTTCCTGTGTGTGTGTGTGTGTGTGTGGGTGTGTGTGTGTGTGTACATATA
>JBBIGA010000083.1:3096627-3110166 GCA_037576975.1 Alestes dentex
TCTCTCTCTCTCTCTCTCTCTCTTTGTCTGTCTCTCTCTCTCTCTCTCTCTCTCTCTCTCGTTCTCTTTCTCTCTCTCTCTCTTTGTCTGTCTCTCTCTCTCTCTCTCTCTCTCTCTCTCTCTCTCATTCTCTTTCTCTCTCTCTCTCTCTCTCTCTCTTCTATATATATATGGAATTATATATTACATTTTATAAAGTACAATTACATATTTTTTAATAGAATTAATATAATTATGATTAATAAATATGTTTTTATATAATCATATTTTATATATTTAATTTTGATATGTTGTTAAATATATAAGAAATAAGCTTTTATGGTTTTGTCAGTCTAAACACCGAGTTCAACCAAAATATGTCCTTTTTTGCAAATAATTATCACTACAATATTTGTCCAATTTAAAATGATGCTTGATCAAATGGCCATAGTAACGTTTGGCATTTAAAAATGCCTAAAACAAAAAGCCCGACAGCTCATTAGCAGTACCACCATGGACCACTGGGAGGGGGACTGAAAAACACTTTTCTGCATCGAATATCGTACATCACTGTTATCAGTGTAACAGTGCGAATCAACCATGTGGGTACATTCAGGACAGAGGTGTGTCTCTACTGAGGGGCAGATATGACTCACAAAAGCCTGAGAAAAAGGGTTTAGAAAGGTACAAACAAAAGCAGTAATAACTCCTGATGGTATCAAATTGTGATCCTCCTGTACTTGGTGTGTGATTTAGTCTGTATTGAAAGTAGGGCAGTAGTCTGCAGCACTACTTTCCATTATTGAAGGTAAACCGGGCTCTCAACTGCTCTCTCTGCTGCCTTGCCTGCTGCACACAAATGACCACACACAAACAACAGGCAAAAAAAAAAATACTTGAGAATTGAACTGTATCTGCTTTGGAAAGTGAAAATTATAACTGATCATGATAATATTTAGGTAAGAATGCACTCACTTTGTGGGTAAGATTTTGGGGAAATATGTAATTACTTTTAAACACAGAAAATCTAAATTAAAAGCTTGGTGTTATACTTTTGTCTTCTATATTTCACTACAGTCCCTCCTGACCACCAGAATTCGGTGTATTTTAACGAAAGTACCAAAAAAACTGAACAAGTCAAAACGAGGCGAATTCTGAGTAGTTAATATGCACTGAATCATTCAATAATTGTAATAATCAAAACTACTCCATTTTATAAAACCTCCTTATGAAACTGCGAGAGAAAGCAAATTGCCACTTCTGGCAGACGCTGTCAAATGTGCCGAAATTTCTACCTGTTTGCAAAGTTATGGCGCTAACACACTAATAAAACAATTGTTTTACAGACATGAAAGACATCCACACTTTTAAAATATCTCCCTCTGTCACGCGTGCACACACAGAATGCCGTCTCTTTTTTCCCTAAATATTCATTAAAAGATTCAGCTGCATCATATTTGACTACTTTGTTGAATACTACTTTTATTGAATGCCAGCCTACTTGGCTGATATAGCTTCCTGAGACCCGGCCCATTCATTTATGTCCTTTATAATGGACATTTTGTTCACCCGTATCTTCCTTAAGTATTTGGAGTTACCCCATCAAGCACTATAGTACTCTGTAGAGGACATCCTGGGCTTTCCAGTGATGGGTGTCATGTGATGGGTTTGCATGCTGGGAACAAGGGCTGCAATGGCAAGACATACATGAGGTGCACCAAATGCACAATGTTCCTCTGCATAAAAATAAATAAATAAATTTAAAAAAAGCCTCCAGGACTATCTCACCTAAACTCTCCAGAGGATGTTCTATGACTTATAATTCACTGTTGAACTAAAATATATGTTTCGTTGTCCTTGCAAGCAACAAGCAACAGAAGAGTGATACAGAATTGTATTGTTTTGATCAAATTGAATGTGTTCTTGGGTTAATATCACTTTTTTCATTTTCTAAATTCAGTTCTATTTTCACACGGAAATCGTCCTGTTGTCCTCTACAGTGGACATGCTGGGAAATTAAAATAAAAAAATATATTCAAAGAAATTTTAATTGTAAGGTGTTTTTTTTAGGCCCAAATAGATAGATAATCACACAAAAAATAATTTTTTTTTCTTCGGTTTTCAAGAGGATACGTCATGTTTTGAGTTTTCCAGTATGTTAAACTGAGCAAATGAACAGAAGTGAATCAATAATTTATTTGTTCCCTGTAGAACATCTAGACACACATCTGTCACACATCTAGAGGCTACAGTACACTGTGTACATTGTCTACACACAGGTTCAGGCTGGGCATCTCCACGTCATTAACCAGCTTCTTGTCATCAGTCATTAAAAAAATGTCTTGTGACTGAGACCTAAACTAGTCTAGATAAGAAAATATTTACGAAATGTCAAGAAAACTTCAGCTTATAAACTAAGCAACTTATTTCTTTTCAGATATTGAGTAGATTATCTTTCATTATGTAAATGTCATCTAGTTTTGATTTTGAAGGTCTCAATCTTGGTTTAAAGTAGTGCAGTAATAGCAGTGGTTGTCACTCAGAGGTGCTAAGAAACATTATTCAGTTTTGAAAGCTGTGGCTGAATGCTGACACTAATCATTGATGGTACTGGATGCATCTTAATTACAAACAGTTGAATAGGACAGGAACTATTGTCCAACAGATTTTGGAAAAAAAAAAAATCATTACCGATTTTTCATTTAGATTTTTAAAGCAACTGGTAGTTCCTAGGTAAACAGGTTGATGATGGTTCAAAGCTCAAAAAGAAGTCAAGTCTGGGACCGTTTCCGTAAAATGAAAGATGGTTATACGCTCCAAAGTAATTTTGTGATATTTGTACTAGTTCATTCATCATGAAAGTGTCACATGATGTCAACTCGGACTGCTGCTTGTAAAAAAGTTCAAATCAATTAATATTCGGTTGCTTGTCCTACCTACAGTGTTACATACACATTCTCTATGTAAAACTGGGTAATTAGCTAAAAGTATATCTCATTCTGTAGACACTTTTAGCTGTTGCCGCCTTAAAATAAACTTCAATAGACGTATAAAAACAAGTGCTGATGGCTTGGTAACTTTTCTTGAGCAGTACCTTACTTTGTCAGAATTTGATTTAAAATAACATAAAAAATAATGAATTGTCTGAAATTTAGAATAAAAGTAAGTATTGTGATAAGACAGTTTTTATTCTACATTTTTTCACAGCATCACAGCTTCACTCCTTTATTATTCACAGTTAGGCTGACTAACTGATTGTCAGTTAATTCAGTAGTTGACTATAAAACGTGCTTTTGCAGCCATACAGTTGATTGAGTTGTCTGTCATGTACCTGACAAATCCTGTCTGTGGTAGCCTTAAGAGTGAAATTTCCAAATATCTTTTGGCCTTTTGGCACCTATTGGTAAGTTTCAGTCGGGAATCTGACCCCTGAATAGCCTGGCCAGCTTTGTTATTGCATGCCTGGCTCACCTGGCGTGACTTTCTCTGTGAGCGAGGCCTGAGATGTTGAAGGTGAAGCGGGTCAGTGGTGTACATGATAATTTGTTTAGGCAGACCACTGTTGAGAACCATCTGCGAGAGCCTTGGCCAGGTCCGTAATTCAGGAGAACAGCTGGAGAGCTGCAGATGGCTGTGAAGTGAATGAGAGGGAGAGAAGGAGAGCCAGACTGTTCGGCTCTTAACCAGGTCCAGTCCTTCCTTAACGTTTACAGGTGATGTGATGGTCGTGCGTCTCGCTTCCCTCAAATAATGCAGTAGGAAGCGGCAACGTTGACTTGAAACAAGGTCATGACCATTTAGAATGGAGACATATGTGCTCTTTTACACTTTTTTTTTTTTAACACACTTCTTCTGAAGCATTACATTACATTACATTTTCTCCATAGCGACTTCGAGGAAAAGATTGAGAGGGATTCTGCAGCTCTGGTTGTCTTTGGCAGCTCATTGCAAAAGTGGAGAACCAGGAATGAGACCAGTCTGGACATGGTTTACCTTGTGTGTAGGGATGGCAGAGTCACAGAGCGGAGGGAGCGAGTAGATAGGGTGAAGAAGCTTGTTTACCTGCAGAAAAGATGTGTTAGCATTTCCCAGTTCGACTCTCTGCTACGTACTGCAGTGAAAACATCAC
This sequence comes from Alestes dentex, assembly GCA_037576975.1. Taxonomy (NCBI): domain Eukaryota; kingdom Metazoa; phylum Chordata; class Actinopteri; order Characiformes; family Alestidae; genus Alestes; species Alestes dentex. The sequence goes on from JBBIGA010000083.1 coordinate 3,100,736, forward strand.
GAAGCGCGAGCTTTGTCAGCGTTAGAAATGCAGGGTTTGTTGAATAGAATGGAAAATCCAGTTTAAAGATTTAGGTAGAAGTGTTGTGTGCTGCTAGTTTGGAAAGAATCTGCTTGAGTAAAGTTGAGTTTTTTTTATAAATGTACTTTCAAATATAAAAGTTTCAGCGACTGACACAAGTATTCAAGTTGTAGTATTAGCGCCATTAACGATAGTGTACAGTAAGTGCCAGAATCAATGTCAGTACCGATACCCTATTTAAACTTCTTCCATTACAAATAAAGCGACCCGAGCCGTACTCATGTTTTCATCACACAGCTAAACTGAAAAATTCAAACAAGTAATAAAGGACTGCGATTACAAAAGCGGCTCTGGCAGAAAAAAAACTTTCCGCTGGTTCGAATCCATGGACGCGGTTTCACCGGCCATAAACTGTGAGGAGAGAATTGAGCTGCTGACGCGTCAGAAACTCCATTACTGGACTGAGATACACTGGAAAATCAAAGAGTGCTGCAAGTGCAGTACCATCACAGTACAGTTTAGGCACCGTGTTTTTCCTGTATGCCTCTGGAAAAATGCCTTTGAATTCTCTGACATGGGCGGCTGTGGTATCACCGGGGATCAATATGCTGATGACAGAGCCAGTGCTTAGAAAGTTACACCACTCAAAAACTCAAATAGTGCTTTTCTAACCAGTTTTTGTTGTAGTTTTTACTTTCTTGTGCTCATGTCTATGAGGAATACCAAAGGAGCACCTGTAATAGTTTGAAAAGACACTTTCGTGTAATGCGGTTATAAAAGCCGGGCTTCCCACCACTGACGTTGTGAATGTGCTGTGAATTATGTCAAAGCCCCCTTTCAGACGACCACAGGTGTTCCTTTATGTTTCCTATAGTGTACCTTAAAATAAGTTGTAAAGGATACCTAAGCTTTGTGACACATCTGGAGCTCTATTGAAGCTACTATATCTGTCTGTGTGTTGCTACATAAAAAGGGTACATAAAAGGGGCACACCGAACCTCCTATATCTGTCTGTGTGTTGCCACGTCTTTGCCGCAGTGCTCTTTCCTTGCTTAGCCTGTTTTGTTGTTTTTTTTTTTAATCCCCATTCTGAGATTCATATGCAGAGGTCTTCCTGGCGGATCCCTTTTCAGTCTCTGCTCTTCCTCTCTTTTAAAGTCGCTTCAAAAGGGCCTTTTGATATGCAGGCCACCCTGCTCTGTGCGATTGTCTTCTCTCGATGAAGTGCTCATGTTCCCTCAGTGTTTCGGGCCTAGCTATCAATTAAAACCTATTAAACGATCGGCGTTCGTGTGAATCGTGGGTGCTAACGCATCGCCACATCTACCGCCGAGCCAAATCAAATCCCATTTGCTCTGGCATGGACATAAGTTGCTTCTTATGCAGGAGGCATGTTTTCCCCTCTTTAGCCCGAGGCGGCTCTCAGCGGCTATGTTTACAGGCGCTCCCGGAGCGCTGCGAGCACAAAGCTGAAGCACACGGCTGGTGCAATTACAAAGGCTGCGTGCAGCCAATTGCTTTGTCATGCTCCGCGATTTGCTTGCAAGCTGTTCCTCTACAGCTGTGAAGGTACATTTCTGCATGACATCGCACAAACAGGATGAGACTCAAGATGCAGAGTGCTTTTGCTTTAAACAGTGATAAATGTAGCAGAGACATTTCTGTGTTTATCATACTGTGTGTGTGTGTGTGTGTGTGTTTGTGTGTGTGTTGTTTTATGCCTGTAATTTCAGTCCAAACCAGTTTATAGGCGACAAGTGCTTGTGCCTTGTCCAAGTTGACCCGCAGCACAATTTTGGACAACACAGTCAGTGTTTACAAGAAGAGACTGTTAAGAATAATTGTCCCTCTGAGTCACATGCTTTAAAACACAGTGTATTTTAACAAGGTAACATTCGACTGACATTCGATTGAGCTCATCCAGAGAGGACTATGGAAGTAAAGTTAAGCGTCAGAAGATGGACCTAACCCTGCCTGCAGTAGATGAAACCCGACCTGACCATAATGTAGCACAATCAGCCAGTATAACGCAAACTCAATCTGACCATCTCCAGTATAGACTCCATTTTTGTAAGCAACCATGTTAGTTTATATAGCAATGATGTCAGCAGTCTGACAGCTGTCAGTCTGATTTTTAGTAAAGAAACTAACACATACAAGGTAAAAGTACGGGATTTTGAAAGGGTTAATGTCAGTTCCTGAAGTGGATTGAGCGATTGGATTGATATGTTTTAAAAGTTTTGACTCGTGGGACTAAAAAAGGTTTATCTTATCTTATCTTATGTCATAAGTGTGTTTAAACTCGCATTTTAATGGGAGTTTGGCCTTGGCCTCCAGATATACTCCTGGTACTCAAGATGCATCAAGTGACCAGGCATAAATGGGGTCAGAGTCTGATTTGAAAAGGTTCAGGGTGCTGCAGTTAATAGCACTTCAGTAACATCCGGGTGTCACTGCTGCAGCACACTCTCCGGGGAAAGTCCTTGGATTTTAATCATCGCAATGCAGCATCTGTTCAAATCATGACAATAATGAAACTCTTAATGGGATCCAAGAGGAGCCGTCATGAATGGGAGCAAAAATAAAGCAGGAAAGTAAAGAATAACACGCTCAATCACACTTGAGCAAAAGCGATTAGGCCCTGATTTCAGCTCTAATCTGTTTCGTTTTTTGGTTTTGTTTTTTTCCTCGGTGCATTTCTACGCATAGACGAAACACAGCTTGAATTTTTTCGTCCGAATCTGAGGCGACTTCACTTTTCACCAGAGGCTTGACGTCACTTTTAAACGTGTGTCAGCCACAGCTTGGGTTGAAATTTCAATTGCCATCTTTAACAGATTTTGGCCCGGGCTGTAGTCTGACGGTGATATCGTAACAAGAATACTGTGGGACAACCTAAATGTTACCGTGGGACAACCTATAAAGTGATTTTGACAAAACTTCCAATTGTCCTGCCATTAGCAGTTTCCAAAACTTCAGGAATGAAGCCGTTTGGGAGAGCCTTTATTCGCTTAGCACCTGAGAGAGCAAGAGGGGCGAAAAAAATGGCAACTGCTGTGTTGATTTTCGTTGGAGGGACTTCACCAGCAGAGGATCCTTAAGTTCCATCAGCCTTCATTAAGTAGATTGTACATCCGCTTTGTGGGTTTAAGATGATGAGGGGCCTCCAGCGTGCCTCGCTCCCTCATCCTATTGTGCTTCACAATCAACTTGAGTGGATAAAACTAGCTCTCTGACACTCAGAGGCCTCTACAGAATAAGCTTCATTGCCTCCTCCCTTGCCACTGAAATGAGATGGATGGCTGGTGCTGTTCGCGGTAGCGCTCCAGCTGTGGGTCCTGCCCCCGAGGCTACTGCCCTTTTTTCCATTTTCTCAGGGGTCTTGGCAAATAACATGGACATTTCATGGGGTTTCAGCCGCTCTAGGCCGACAGTGGCCACAGTCGGCTTAGCGGATATAGATGGGGCGAGCTGTATGTTATTGATAGCACATACAGCGTACACTGCAGTGCTACACCACAGAGTGTCCACCAGGACTTCGGCCGAATAAGATTTGTTGTGCTAGTTGGAACCCAATCCAAGCCAATAATGGAACCTGCCTATAAGGTGAATGCTCCCGATAAACAGTTTAATATGCTGGCCAGGTTGCCAGGATTTTTGCATATTATTTTACAAATAATACGCGGAATACACAGTAACGCCACGTATGAGTGGAGAGAGTTTTTCTGTGCATTAGTTCTTTTCATGTTTGAGATTGTGATTTTATAACTGTGTTAGGATCGGTAACTGTGTTGGGCTAGGGTGTGTTTCAGCCTACACCAAAATTCGGGTTACATCACTGTCGTAGGAACGGATGCGTGTTGTGACTCGAGGACCCCCTGTGCATAAAGTCCCCTTTAAAAAATGGGTGTCAGAGAGGGTGTCAGTGGCGTCACGGGTGAAGGGAATCAGACAAACCCCACAAAGAAACAAACACGCAGAAAAACACAGCAGATACAAACACAGACTTCAGGTGTGTCAAGAGTGTGGTTCAGTGCAAGTTTTTAGTTTCTGTGAAATCACACGGACATTCCAAACAAGTTGTATTGGCAGCATAGTTTCCATACATGATCCTTATAGAGTGAACAGCATGTATAGAGTGAACAGGATGCTTAGAAACTTTTACATAGTACAATTATAATAACAGAGTTCCCTGATATGGGCCTGTTAATGCGGAATTCAATTAACGCCATATATATATGTGTATTGCGAACCGTACACTCTGAAATATTCGAGTGCCAGAAAGAGTATTTTGCGAGATTTGGTTCCCGAATGAATCAATGGATATTTCACAGAGAACCATTTCTGTAATTCAGATGTTTTTCTTTTATAACTTTTTATAACATCAGATTTGTCCAGTCAAATTTGCAGAACTTGAAGTGTCCATGAAAGCCGCTGAATCTGTGTTGTACTGCAAAGACCTAAATTCTCGTTTCATATTTTTCCTTGCAGATCAGTGCACAGTTACTAGATCGTACCTGTTCCTTCACAAGTTTTGGTTCTTCAGCACGATCTACTACTTTGGCAACTGGGCATTTCTTGTCGTAAGTGTATGATCTTTTTCATTTTCAGGATTACTACTAATGACCTAAATCACATGTCATATTGCTCTACATTTTGAGACACACACTTTACAAAGTGTATGCATGAATTTCCCTGTTTTGTGTAGGTTTTCCTGATCGGTCTGGTGGTCTCGTGCTGCAGAGGGAAGAAGTCGGTGATTGAGGGTGAAGTGGAAGCAGACGACTCTGATTTTAGCGATGATGAGTATGTGCACTAATAAGGCAAACGAGTCGAAGCTCGTTTATTTACACTCTGAGTGTCTCTCTTTGTGTTGCACACTGGATCTTAGTGCTATTCTGAAATAATTTAAACCTCTGGTCTAAGAACATGTTTGTTTGGGGGTTTTTTTTTTTTTATTATTTTGTTTTGGGTTTTGTACACTTCTCAAAATAAAGGGGCCTAACTGGGTCTTGGCTTGGATGAAAAACATTCAATTGGTGTAGAACCTTAACGTTATTGTGAAGGTGCTTTAAGAATCTTCATACTTGCACATCTCAATTGACATGAATCAATTCATTTAAGATTATCACTTAAGTTCCGTCTATTCTCATCATCCTAAAGAACCCTTTTCGGCACCTTTGGTTTTAAGAGTGTATACCAATATTAGGCCATGTCTTTAATCCACAACTGGATTTTAACAGCTCGCATATAAATCGTGTTGCTGGAAAAAGGTACCGCTTTGTACTAAGACTGTACTCGAGGCTTTATTTACAACTTACTTATTCATATTCATCAGACGGAGCAGCTCACTGTTGCCTTTTTTGGGGCGCAGTAATGGTTTTTAGCATTTAAAACTGAATTTATAATCATTAATAAACTCATTTGAAACATTCGTAAACCCTTTATATGGATAGTCTTATTGTAAACTGTGAAGAGTTCATTTCTTTCTGGGAAACACATGAAACAACCCAAATTGCTTAAGATGGTTTAAATTTCACAGTTTGGATCTTAATCAGTTTTTGGTCAAAGATAATGGTCTAATACACCAACATGTATTTCTTTTTTTTAACAATCAAGGTATAAGGTTTTGTGCATGCTGAATTATTATTTGGACCAGTTAATAAAATCCAAGGTTTCTTTGCTTAAAGCTGTAGTCGGTAAGATTGCGCCATGTGCAGCACCTCTTTCAGCAGTATTTTGATGAGACTTCTTGGCCAATTCAGCACAAAGGCATTACAGAATGCAGCTTTAAATGTCTTGGAATTAAACCAAATGTTGTTTGAGCCTCTAAATTTTGACTTTCTCTGGTTTTTTTTGGGTTTTTTTTGGGGGGGGGGGTAATAATCCAGAACTATGATGCAAAGGGGAGTGGGAGCCTTCTTTTGCTGAATATTTATTTTAAAAAGCTCCCCATCTTGTCTGTATTTCTGTCACTTTAGAGGATGACGCCTCAGTATTCTTCTGTAAAATGCAAAACTTAAACTATTACTTCAATCAGTGTCACTGACATGCTACACAACATACTAATGACCTTGTAAATGCTTGCTGAATGATTACACGTGATGCTCGACGATTAGAGACTGTTCCCAAAATACGATGTAAAGTTAAAAGAAAGAGGTAGTTGTCAGTGTTTTGAATGATTGTGTTAATGAAACCCTTTTGGAAATTGTTAAATCAGTAAATAAAGACTGAGAATAATTCGCGTTTTGTGCCCTGCTTTTAAAGAAAGCGCTCTCCCATAGAACACCTTGGCAAAATGTATGATTTTTTTTTTTTTTTTACTTGACTTGGCAACCATAAATGTGTGTAGACACTTTCTCATGACAGCCAAGGTCACTAAGCTAAAGTGTTAAAGGAGTGATTTGGTGAAAAATCAAATGTACACAAATGACTTCAATCGATGTCGACTACAAGTGTGAACTTTGGTGTCCGAATCTTGTTTTTAACAAATCATCTGCAATAGTCAAGCAAATCATTTCTGTAAACACTTTCTCCGTCATGAGAAAGTATCTGTATGTCCTCAGCACCTCTCTCAGCCCACTCAAACCGCATCCAGCTCTTCATTATGGTTGTGCACCCTTTCTGATGTAGCTTACATAGTATGGCTTGATTTATTGACTGTAACAAAAAGGAACTTGCTCTGTGTCTCCTTAATGAAAAACTGATTACTGTTTGAGCAGGTTGAAAGTGTTAGGCACGTATTTTTATGGAAATACTTCGTTTTTAAAAAAACTAAGGCGAAGCTGTTCAGTTCAATACCTGCACCTATAAAAGATCAAACCTTGTGAATTTTTTTCCTGTGGTAAAGCCTGATGAAAGCAGTGGTGTCTTGTTTTTTTGGGGGGTTTTTTGACCGGAGCTGTATGTTCGAGAGTAGACTTGACTCAAGCTCTCGTTCACAGATTTTTGTTACAACAAAAATCTGTTGGAAAGAGAGCTGGAGCAAGATTCTGTCTCTTTTGTGGAGGAGTTGGAATCATCTACTGCACATATGATACGGATTAAATATGCAGGAACAGCTCACTGGAAGTCAGTTGGAAACTGTTTACTCTGTGAGAATAATGTGATTTTCATGTTAGGTCTACATAGAACTGACAGAGTAAGTGACTTTCAAGCGTTGCCACTGTGGAAGCATCTGTGCTTTCATTGGGAGATCCCTGGTGACCACACAGCCACCCATGAGTCTGAGGGAACACAGCTGTCCCTGGATGACGCTCCCTCTTCCCCACCACTCAGCGTGAAGCTCGCCAGCCCAGGAATCTGGTAGCTAATGAAACATAACAGTCAATTCATGTTCACGTCCAAGCACGCTGAGATGTTCAATAATGTTATCAGCAGTTGTAAAAGATGCTGTGCGTTATGTGACTCGGAGGAAGCACAATAGCCTTTATCCTCTGTGTGTGTGGTATTTTGTGACTGCGGGAGTTCTAGCTGGTACGATTAGACGAGACTAAATTGGAGAAGAAGCCTGCTTTGGGAAATCTGAAGCAAAGTGCCAAAACCACTTTCAAGAGGTGCGTGAAACTTTGTATAATCTATCACAATTTCATTCACAGTATAAATAAGATAATCCTTTATTAGTCTCAGAGGAGGGAAAAGTGCATTGTTACAGGAGCAAAGTAGACAGAACAGGAGAAAAATGAATCAGCATAACCTGTAAAAACTACACAATATATGTAGATAATATTAAAAAAAAAAAAAAAAACTACACTACAAAAATACAATACAAAAAAAAATCTATAAATGTATGTATAAATCTATGTATCTATGTATGCACACAAAAAGGACATAAACGGATCACTCTACCAACTCCATATCTAAGTAATTTAAGATCTAAGACTGTCATTTGAGAACAAAGAGTCAGAACACAGTACTGGTGAATGGAGCCAGACGTTTAATTCCTCTAAAAGCTCTCTAACAGAAAGTTATTACATGAAATGTTTACAGGTGCACTGCCTGATGCCTGAGACAGTAGGTTTTGGACCAAAACATTTTTTGAACATTCTTTGATGGTGGAAGGGTTATACAAACGCATGTTCACCGATAAATTCCCATTTAAACTAGTCGTAAGACGCACCGTAAAGCTTGTTGTAAAACCTTTATTCTGTATTTCACTGCAGATTTTAATGATTTAATTGTCTTTCTATGCTACTCACTACCTACTACGTTCTGCGTTCTCAAAGTTACGCTTTAAAAATCATCGTAGTAACCTTAAATGATTAGCGTATTTTAAAAAAGATCTTCAGCCGGTATTTGAAATACAGCAATATATTCCTAATTCACTCCTAACTTACTTTTTGCAAAGCAGCTTTTAATAGCTTTCATGCACGTATTTCATCATAAGACTCTGCAAATGAAAATGATCCCGGAACAGTTGGAGCAGTGCTTCACTGAGCTTGCAGGTAAGTGCGGAGGAAGCAGATACTGTGGCTGGTTGTGCCAGTCGTCCCACTGCTACAGACAGTCTGGTGTGCTTCTTCTCGTTCTCACCTGGACCAGCTGTTCTCCGGATTCATGGGCCTTGTTACTATGACTGCCAGATTCTCTCGGCAGATGGCAAAGTGTTTGGAAGGAACAACAACAACAAACGTCTGTTGCCATGCCGTAATTGGTCAGAGAGGTTGGGCGGATACCGGACTTCTTGCACATTGAGTGGCCGCCATTCATTCTGACTTGGCTTAAGAACGCTCTCTAGTTTTCCACAAGCTGAGAATGACCGGTGTCCTTTGACATACGCGCAAATGCAACACCTGCGAATACAAGTGCCTTGATGAACTTGCATTTGTAGCGATTGCACAAGGCACCCTGCCAGTCTCTGTGCGAAAATAAAGGAGTAAATCTATTTTAGCAAACGAGACAGATACTGTAAGGCATAACAAATAGTAACAGTAACAGAGAATCAACACACAGACTGACAGCCCGGGGTGTTAATGATGACAAGAACAATGGAAACACCCGGGCAGAGGAGGTGACAAGAACAGGACGCAGATGAACGAGATAATAAGGGGCGGAGCTAAGGCGGAGACGGAGACCGTGACAACAAGAAATTCACATGGAAGACGGACACATGGAAAAGGTAAACCATAACACACACAGTCAAGAAACAGGGAAACCCGTCAGTTATATATACATACATACAGCTCTAGAAACAAATTAGGGACCGCTATTGAGCTGAACAGCTTTGCCTTAGAATTTTTTTACAAACAAAAAGTGTTTTTTAAAGCATCGTTTTAAACGAAATGACAAAACATCAAAATAAGAGAAATGATGCAGAGTTGACAGAACTTGAAGAATTCAAAGAAAACAAATCTCTTGTTCACTCTTAAACAAAATGACAATAATTACCTTTGACGAACTTCTAGTAGTGT
>JBBIGA010000083.1:3120865-3144067 GCA_037576975.1 Alestes dentex
TATATAAAACAAACTGTATATATGATATAAACTCTTTGGGAGGAACAAGTGGTCACTGTTACTCTTAGATAATGGAAATTGTGTTCACAAGATTTTTATGCTCAGTTTATGTGAACCCTCAAAAATATTGTTAGTGAATTACTGGAAGTAAACAGTGTTTTGTTTCTTTGTTTAGGGTAAAATTTGAGCAGTTAAAACAAATGCAATTAATCATGATTAACACCAACATGCGATTTTTCCCTATTAATGACACCAAAATGTGACTCGTCACAATTAACATACACCAAAATATGATTAATCAGGATTACCTGCTCGAAAATGTGATTAAGCACGAATAACTACACCAAAATGTGATTAATCCTTATGAACTACTCCAAAATAGAAATCATCATTAAATAATCACCTATACTAAACTGTGATTCATCGCAATTAAATATGTTCATGATTACCTACACTGAAACACAATTAATCATGATTACCTATACCAACATGCGATTAATCGCGGTTAACCGAACCAAAAAAGTGACTAATCACGTTCGACTACACCAAAATGTGATTAATCATGATTAACCACACCAAAATGAATTGCTTTAATGTTTTCATTCGTATTATTCGACAGACCTAAATCTTAAAAAACAAACACTATGTACCAAAATAATGTGTTTAAACAGGTGTGTCCATCAGGTTTTTCTTACTATTAGACCAATCGTATAATTTACAGTGGGATAATTTACTAACAGGACATTTTACAATGAGATAATTTACTAAAAGGATCATTTACAATGATCATTAAGCAAATTGACAATCATAGTTAAGTATTGAATGATGCAAATTTAAATTGATTCTGTTTCGGCGGGGGGGTGACTGAGTTTAATTGAGTAATCGGGGCAGCCCTAGTTATCACACTGAAAGCAGCGGTTTTATCGTTCTACACAATCAAACCTAGTCTTCAACTAAAATATACCCTTAATGTGAATTCTCTGTTTGTTCTCCAAGTTCAGGTCTGGGCTTCAATATGAAAATCAATCTCTAGAGCTTCACTTTGAGTAAACACCCCCAGCTATCAGTGTTTCCTTGGGTTCACTATCATTCTGGGAGTTCATCACAAATGAATGGAGCTACGCTGGTGGTACAATTATTCTTTGGCTCATTCTGCAGTCAAGTCATTGGAGGGCCGGAGTGAAAAGGCGAGCCTATTGTTTTCAATAGAAATGTCCTTCCGGTGGTTACTTAGCAACAAGCGGCAAATGACATTGCGCTGGAGGGCTGATTGAAATGCGAGTGAAAGGGGATTATGGGTGTCTTGGGGACACACTGTCACTGACGGGGTGAGTAGTACACAGTTTTGCGTGTCTGTCTGATAACTAGACCAGTGTTCAAAAGTTTAGAATCACCACTCACAAACTGCAAATGTGTAGGTTTATAACTAATTAGAATCTCATTTGAATCTAAAAAGAAATGTTTTTGCTTCATCCAGAACGAAGAAGAGAACTGTAGATGATCCCACAATGACTGATAAAGCTGTAGAACACTCCAAATTAGGTTGTAGTGAAAGTAAAGGTCCTCTAACCATTTTTCAGTTTCTAATCTCTCTGAACTAACCAGGCTGTTTGTGTTACAAGGTTCTTAGGACTGATAAGTAAATGAGCTCCGATTTGATAGCCCTATATTGTGCCTCATTCAAATAGCTCCTTAGAACGTCAGCATGAATGGGTGGGGCTTAAATTGCACATAATGCAATTTTTTGCGAATCAGTTACCATATAAGTACTGTAAGGACTGAGGAGTATGTATGTTTTGACGGTGTTTACATGCTACATTAACCTCTTGTTTTTTCTTGCTTTTTAATAAAATGTTGCTCCACGATATGGGCCATATTCATGTCAGGGAATTATTTTAAGTAGGCATGTACAGTATATTATTTCTCGTTAGAGATCTTGTTCTTCTCAAAACTTGAATAAAACATTACTTTCGGTGTCTAGCTTGTAGAGAGCTATCATTTTATTCTATTACAGCTAGATTGTATTTGTTGTCATTATATATATATATATATATATATATATATATAACAGCAGTTTTTAATGTAACAAGCCCAAACTTTTGAACTGTAGTGTATATCGTGTTACACCTTTTTATAATCCCACTACCCAGTTTTTGAAACCATTTTGAACTTTTCCACTCGTCATGAAATGTTTGCATCCTTTACATCGTACAAACATTTCATTATGAATGGACCGATACAAACTGGCCCAAAATGACCAGGTGAAATCGTAGCTGCTTCAGTCAAACAATCAGACTAGCTGTGCAATTACCACTAATTGGGGCTGTGCAGTGCACAAAGCAACGGTGGACCCTTGAAAGAGCTGAATGCGAGCAAATCAAGTGATCTTTAATCGTGCGTCGGCCAAGCGGTGATTAGCCAATGGAGAAAGAAATAATAAGCATGTTAGAGGCTCATGGCCTAGTGAATGAGTATGAACAGTGATCACTGGGACAGCACTCTTTTTTTTCTTTTGTATTTTCTTGTTTCCCCTCTGCCTTATCTTTATCGTTGCTTCCCCCCCACCCCCCCAACCACAGAGGCTGGCAGGCGTGCCGGACACAGGCTCTTTTTCCACTCGAATGCATTGGCATCTATTAATTTCTTCAGTCACTCACTTCCTGACGCCAAAGACCGTGGCATTGTGAAAGCGGATGTCTAAATACGGCCCTCTTCGCATTCCTCCCCACCGTTCTCTATAATTGGCCCGGCACGGCCCCGCATCCCCTCCCCCCCACCCCCCCAACTCCAATCACTCTTACTCACCATGCTGCCCATATTTGGTATGTCTCGAAATCGGTCCAGGGTTTGAAATTTCTGATTCAGTTCCTGGAACAGCTCCATGTGTCTTTTCCTGGTGTGCATGACTTTCTGCAATGGCAAGGGAGTGGGGGGGAGTGGGTTGAAGTTCAATCAAGCTGATAACCATGGTGTTGCATCAGGAAAAAAAAAAAAAAGAAAACTGCCTCTTGTCCATTTTGAAAAAAAGCATTTGAAAAGACTATTTGCCATGATGTAGCGTTCCGATGCTTTAAGGTAAAAGCAACCCTCCGAATTCTTTTGGCTAAGTGCTACGACGAGGCTACGATAAATGGCAGCAGAGAAATTGTACGAACAGTAGCGTTTGACATTTTATTTTTTCCCCAGGTTTTGGTACAGGGCCGAAACAGGATGCTCTTAAGTGCCCTTAAGGGTGAAGAAAAAGTTGTTTGATTTTCAGCTTGAGATCTGTGAATGTAAAAAAGGGGATAAAATGGGAATGGGAGTTGCTACTCTGTGTGGCAGCTGACAGCACTTTTTTTTTTTTTTTTTTTTTTACCCTAACTGCACAGCGCGTCAATAAATCGCAGTTGTGTCAGGACCATGCTGCTCCAATAAGCTTAAGTGCTACACAAAGTAGTTGTAAATTAAAGGGTAAAAGACAAAAGCAACAAATGGCCCCTCTCGTTGATGTAACAAAAGCCTGAGGCATGCACTTCACCAATGGAGGTTTTACGTACCTCAAAGTCGAGGTCCTGGTACCGGGACTTTCTCCTCTGTATAAGCAAAGATAGAAACATGTCTTAGACTGCAAAACAAACTCTCATACTAACAAAAGCCTCACAGATCTGTAATTTTATATTATATGTATAACCACTTACATGTAATACCTGCAACAACATTTTCATGGGCTTCTATTATTGAAATTCTCGGGAAAATTCTCGCAAGAATCCATGCATTGTTTCCATCCTTTTGTTACTGACGTTAACTAACCATTATGAACTATTTTTTATCGAAATTGAACTTCCAGTTATTTGCTGCTCTTATTTGCTTGACATGACTGTGATATCATCATGCATGCCTAGCCTCAGAGACACTCAAACACAAGCCGAGCATTTGTAATCTTTGGTTATTAAGCTGAACCTGAGTATTCAGATTTGATCAATCCAACCGGAACGATACCGTTGCTGACCCGAATATATCTTTCCAACTTATTCAAGTTATGCTTTCTTTGTAGTTATGCTTGCTTTCAAGCAAGATACACTAGCGGACCAAATGTGCATAGGTTTGTTTTGGTTATAGCCATGTTTTGAGAATTGCTTGAGTTAATTTATTTACATTTATGCATTTGACAGTCGTCACTGGCAGTCCGTTGTGTACCCACTTCGCTACTTCAACCTTTAGATTACTTTGAATGTCAGTCAAATTTCTGCCAAGGTAGGCAGTTATTTGCCAGGTTAAGGAATGAGATGCATCAAACTCATTGTTGAGGCAAAAGTCTGATTTGGTGAACAGTAATCAAGCCAGACCATAGGCAGAACGGCTATAGACTGATGACAAGGACTCTACAGGAGCTCTGAGGGTGTGCCGTGATATCTGGCATCAAGATATTAGCAGCTTTAGGGCCTCCATGGATTGGACTATTGCTTTTCGCAGATGCTCCTTTGGATTGAGATCTGGGGAATTTGGGAGGCTAAGCTCACACCAACAGCTCATCATGTTCCTCAAACCATTCCTGAACAGTTTCTGCAGGGCACATTATCCTGCCTAAAAGAAGCTAGTGCTGAAAGAGGCCAGTGGTGTGTGGTAAAATGAAATCCACAGGAGTGAGGGCCTATGGTTTCCCAGGAAATCACTGTCCAGAGCATCACACTGCCTCTACAGGCTTCCCTTCTTCTCATAGTGCACCCTGGTTTCATCTCTTCCATACGTGAGCAGCACACACATAACGCCGTCCACATAATGTAAAAGAAAACGTAACTTTTAAGCACTTTATGCCACAGAAACTCTTCTGTGGGCTCAGACCAGACAAGCTAGCCTTTCTGCATATCAGTGAGTCTTGGGCCTTCTTGACCCTGAAGTGGATTCCCTGGATCTGCTTCCTAAAACCACCCTTGGTAGGTACTAACTGGGAACACCCCACAAGACCTTTTCGGAAGATCCACTGTCCCAGTCATCTAGCTATCAAAATCTGGCCCTTGTCAAAGTCGCTCAGATCCTAATACTTGCCTGATTCCAACACATACTATTCAATAACTGACTCTTCACTTGCTGCCTAACATATCCCACCCCTTACCTGATGCCATCATAACAAGATCATCAATGTTATTCATCTCTCCTGTCAGTGGTTTTAATCAGTGTATTTTCTTGGGATGGAACCAATACATACATTTTTCATTGATGCTGAAATAAATTTTTTTTATGTATTTATTCACCATTGCCCAAGGCACTACATAAATATATCGCACATGAAGAAACTGGAGTTATTCCAACCTGGATTAACATTTTCTATAATTCATTTGACAAAAGCACTAATAGCAGTTATTTTTCGGTACCAAAACAATTTCTTACGTCCTTGATATTTTTGTATGTATTAATGATTCGTTCTTATGACTGGACACTGACCAGCCTATGCTGGTAACTAAGAGGAAGAGTGAAGGCAGTCAGAAATATAGAGCAGACCACCGAGTCAGAACAAGGAACTGTTGGTGAATGTAGTTACGAGCTGATCCGAAGACTTGCGAAGGAACTTACCTCTAAAGAGCTCATGGAGGTAGTGGACCCGGTCTCGCTGCGGGACAGTGCTCCGCTCTCCTCCATCTCGGCCAGGAAGTTTTTAACGGCTGTGCGGGGCTCGAATGGCAGGTTCTGCATGTGTTCAGGGGCTCCTCCCACGAACTGCTGCTCCATGCCCATGTGTTCCATCCCTGATGGGCTGATGTTGAACTCGGGGCTGACCTTGTAGTGCATCAGCCTTTCATGGGGCAGGGTGTCCATGGTGATGTTCATCTTGCTGTCCTCTTTCAACAGAGTGGGCACGCTGCCCGAACCTCCGCCCACTGGTGCCACAGCAGCGGCTGAGGCGCGAGGCATGACGATGTAGTCCGTCTCCATGGGGCCCTGCTGCGAGTGGCCGCTCAGCTCCTGCTCGCTGTGGCGCATGGTGTCGTCCGTGCACAGGTAGACGGTGCGGCGCATTTCACTGGTGGGGTCGCCCAGGCACTGCTCGCTCAGCTCCATGGGCATGTGCAGACCCGAGGGTTGCTGGATGATCACCTTGGAGATGATGTTTCCAGGCAGCGTGGAATAGTTAAGACCCTCCGGACCTTTCTCCTCCTCGTCATCGTTGAGGGAAATGCGGGATAGCGTACCGGTGATGGTGGCAGCACGACAAGAGCCCATGTCTTTGTGGAGAGCTACAAGTGGAAAAAATTTAGATGTTCAGAAAGGGAGCAAAAACGAACGTTTTAACCTTCATAGCCTCCCCACCCTTTGCGTAATTCTCACTTGTTTCTCATGAAAGCAAAACTGTGGAAAGTGCAATTAAGTTGTATAAAAACACATCCGTTCATTTTAGCACTGATCAAAGTAAAAAGAGGTACACATATTGTCGCTTAAATTTGATTAAAAATCATTTTTATAATGACGATACTCTGGTAAATATTTACTAGTTCACCCCTTATATTTTTGTAGGCCTGTCATTGAGTAATATATAAACTCGCCGTAGAAACCAAACCTTCATTTTTTGTACATCATTTGAAAATATCAAATGCATCTGTTTTTTTCAGTTGTCTAAATTTCATAATCCAAAATGTCCTCATAAGAAATCACGTTTCACTAATTTGGATTGAACGTTAAGAATGCTTTTCAGTCTTCAATAAAGTTACTTTTTTTGGAGATATTAGGTTTTGTTCTAACAGTGAAAATATGTGAGAAAATAAATGTTACATAAATCCTTTAAAAAATGTATGGGGCTCCCAAGTGGTGCGACTGTATTAGTGCTGGCCTCATATCAGATGATCATGAATTTAACACCTGGTGATGCCACAGCCATGTGTGTCTAAGAGCTCATAATTGGCCTGGTTCTCTCTGGATGGGTAGGGTGCCCCCATCTCTCACTCATTATACAGCAACACTAGCCAGCACGGGCGTCTGTTATCTGACGTAACAGAACTGGCAGTCAGCACTTTTCTCCAAGCGCATGCCAATGATGGCGCTTCATGTGACTCAGATGCTAGCCTTCATCCTCCTACAGTTGACGGTATTGCATGATTGGGGCAGTTCTAGCTAGTGGGTGGAATTAGAAACAAGTAAATTGGGCTGATAACAATTTCCTAGGTACCATGCAGGGAATAATATGAGCTCATCACATATTTGAGGTTTAAATCATTAACAAAATATTCAAAATGACCCTCTTAGCTTTTATTATGTTCAAGGCTGCTGATGACTGTTTTGTGAGGAAGTGAAAAAAGCTTAGGTTTGGGCCCACAATTGGACCTCAGCAAACAAAAATGGATTGCCATTAACTGTGCGGTACCATTACATTTCCCATTTCTTTCAAATGTAACACACTGAAAAAAAACACAACACTTTGCCAAAATAAGAAAGCAAGCATCACTTGTCCACAAAAATGTCCTGCTAGCTTCCATTAGCAGCATCAGCTTTTGGTGAAGTGTTGCTGTTATTCTTGCTCAGCAGCAAAAGTCAATAAGTAGGTAGACTTGAGGAAAAAAAAACAAAGGAGAATAAGCACTTGAGTAGCTTTGGGAAGCAAGTGCTAATCCTCCTTTGGTTTTTCACACAAGTCTGCTCGCTAGCTTACATTAGCAGCGTTAGCTTTTGGAGAAGTGCTGCTATAATGCTTGGACTGCAGCGCAGACAATAAGCAGGTAGACTTGAGAAAAACCAAAGGAGAATAAGCATTTGTTTCCCAAAGGCTACTCAACCCCCACTCGAAGCACCTGCGGGGAAGGAGTCACGTCCTGATTTAGACTGAAGTGCTCCTCTCACTTTGGAGAGCCCCAGACACATAAGCAGCACGCCTCTCCTCGGCATGTCAGGACTACCCTCTGTTCTGGGAAGAACACGCTGTACTCTGTGGCTGTGCACTGTGTAGGCATTTCGGGGGCATTTTAATCTTCACTTTCCCCAAATCCACATGGAATTAAGGCTGCTGCTCACCAGTAGAACGGGCAAGGAGAACGGAAGGGCAGTGACGCTAGGTAAAACTCCCCCGCTGATTTTTTTGTTTCACTGTATCGTACAAAAAAAAAAAAAAACGAGTGGATGAAAACTGTCTAATAAAACCTGCCAGCTAGCACGGTCACAGCCAAAACAATTCTCTTTAAAGATGCAGCAAGCCGACCTGAGTTAAGTTATGTGTTGTTATGCACTGACCCTCCAGGGCATTTTACTGTAATTAGACAGATCATTAAGGATATTATTAAAGCAAAGGGCTCGTGTATCTCTTTAGCGAGTATCATGACTCACTGCTTAATTCACGAAACTCCCTCACAGTGGGTTTGTAGGTGTCGCCCTGGTTCTTGGTCATTGTTAAATGTTTATTTTCTGGCTGTAGAACATTAATCATTGATGATGTTATTATGGAGTATGTCATTATACTGAAATGACAAAGAAGAAATACAGAATGCAGAACTCAGTCTAACAGGCTAAAATAACCTTTTCTGCAAAAACACAGGACTGCTGCCAAAACAATGCAAAGTTAGATGTACCAGTCTCTAAATGGTCAAGTTAAATGCATTTACGTGAAAATGCATTTAACTTGAAATTCCTGAGTGGTTAAATAAACAGTGGTGAACCTTCAAGCCTTGAAGAAGGCCTAATTATTTCTGTTAAATAATAATTAAAAAAAAAACAAGGAAAAATTACATGTCCTCAATATAATAATCGTTCCTGTAGTGTGTAAACTTGGCAAGTATTATAATTATAAAGTTTTGGTTGGATATAAAAGGGATTGAATCCTGCCCAATGGCAAATCATCCAAACAGGAACGTTCATTAGATACGTCCAAGCAGGCTATTCCAGTGGTTAGGCCCTCAGGACTTACATGCTAAGAATAACATTTTGATTTAACAGTGGGTGGGAACAATTTAGTGAGAAAAAAAAAAAACTCACTGAGAATAAGTGGTAGCCTAAACAGGTTTCACTCATTTGTCAGAATTGCAAAAGCCCAGTTGCTCACTACTGAAAGAATCACTGTAAAACTACAACACAGCAGCAACAACTTATGCTAACGTTTATAATCTTTTACATGTCTGTGTTTAATCTTAATGTAAACTGTCATTATTTTGCCTCTGACACACTACTGGACTCCTACTAAGAGCTTAATCATATGTAGATGTGTTAAGATACATCCTCAACAGTCCTGACAAAAACAAAAACAGAGAGTTCTGTTCCCTCCATTTTTATAAGAATTGCGCTACCCGTGTCATATGGTTTTTCAGGTTATCTTATTGGTATTTAAGGAGGTGCACAAGTGCCTTATGCACAAAAAATGAAAACTTTGATAGTTTCTACCTTTTACCTCTACTACTAAATAGATGAAATATCCAGTGTGAAAATAAATACATGAGCCCGTTCCCTTCTGGCTAGCGTTAAAGTGTTTGGACGATAGAAGAGTATTTAGTTGATTACATCCCTGAGTCCGATGAACCAGTTCCTTACAGCTTGAATCCTCATATTTTAATCAATCTAAACCATTTTTATTGTGTTCTGCTACACCCGGCCTTGCTTTAATGAATGTAGCCCTTGATGTAAAAGAGCTCCAATACATTACTGCCGCATGTAGTCCCAACATCACATTGTTATTACAGACATGACCTCAGCAAAAGGACTAATCTAATTCCTCGGCAGCTGAGTGCTGCTATTTTCTATGGAGCAATTTGATCAGCTCCGTACTGTCAAAATTTTCTGCAGAATAACCGCTATTTACTTATATATATATCTCATGACAGGGACTTCACCTTGCAGGAAAAAAAAAAACAACAAATACCAGACATATGCATACAGATGATTAAATGAATGATATTTGAATATCAAAGATGCTTTATGCTTCTGCAAAACAATGTCTAGACCAAATCACAATATAGTTTGAATGATTGCTCTGTAGGGAGACCGTCATGAATATGCACTGGTGAGGTTATGAAGAAATACGTTTTATTCATCCCCCTTTTTCATATGGTGTATAAGTTTGCAGATGATCAAAGAGAAAAGAGAGAAGCAATAAAATAATTAAGACTAATCATATCATGGAATGACACCAGCTCTTGACCGCATGCTCCTTCTAAAATAGACCCCCTTTTTTTTTCTTCTGTTTCTAGACTGAACTGACGGCTTTGTCGGTATCAAGCCAGCCACTGTTGGGATGTTTTGTTTCTGAAGTGCAAAACGGGGTTTTATTTTTCATCGTTCCAGCTTGTTTTTGGCCCACGAGAGATGGTGTAATTAGAATCTCATTAATAGCCAACCATCTGTTCCTTACCTGATCGACAGGCGATGTCCACGTCTTTTTCAAAGTCCGTCTGTGGGGAGAGAGCGAGCAGAGGCAACGTGATGAAAAAAAAGAGCTGCTTGTAAATATAAATGTAGATGATGATCAACATTAATCAACATTATCAATGAAATAACATGAGACCTGAGTCATTTCTGGATCAGTTCAAAAAAGTCTTTTTGAGTCATAAAGGAACCACTTTTGGTTTCTGGAAGAATCCAACGGGTAAAAGAACCCTTCAAAGAACCCTTTTTTTTTTTTTTTTTTGGAAATGAGAAGAACCTTATAAAGAACATCTACATGATGTAGGGCTAGAATCCCGCAAAGTGATTGCTCTTTAGAAAATTAACAAGTTTAGCTGTACTGGAGCAGGAAAATCGCCATTGAAGTAAAGGTTCTATACCAACTCAAAGTTTTCTGCGAAAACCATGCATCCAAGCAAGGAACCATTTGGGAACATTCATTTTTATGTGTGAAATGCTCCTAATGAACAATGAACAACCTGTTCTGGTAAAGTAGCAGCAGTCACTGTTAGTAATACGGAAGGACACAAGGCACCCCTGCACCTTTTTAAACCTCGTCATAATGAATATGATTCATCAAATGGTTCCAGAAAATCAGAAAGCGAGGAAACGTGGCTATTATGATCCAACGACAAACTGTTAAATCAAGTGAGTGGCGACCTTTTCTTGGAAACTCTTTTTGAAAGAACCAAGGTACTTCAAAGCGAGTTCAAGAGGTGAAGGATGAAAAACATCTATGCAAAAACGTGACAAATCTGGCTAATCAAAGCACAGCAGAGATGTGGCTTGGGCTTAAGGGGGGGGGGATACATGAAGAATAGATGTCATTTGCTAGGTGAAGAGCTACAGCATAGCTTGTAATTGCAGTTTAACCAAGGGGTTGTTTGCATAATGATGAACCCTGCTCTAGCAATGCCTCATCCTAAAAGCAACCATACAGCATTAAACAGCAAACGTGATGAATTGCAT
Source organism: Alestes dentex (assembly GCA_037576975.1). Classification (NCBI taxonomy): domain Eukaryota; kingdom Metazoa; phylum Chordata; class Actinopteri; order Characiformes; family Alestidae; genus Alestes; species Alestes dentex. The sequence goes on from JBBIGA010000083.1 coordinate 3,132,167, forward strand.
TAGGAGGGCCATGTTAAACACAGGTCAAGGCTCTGGGAGGAACGCATGCAAGACCATTAATAATAGAGTATTTATTATTAAGCGTTCTCAAATTGCTGCTAGTTTTTAGAGAACACAATCCAGGACACTTAACTACCTCTTGTTCTCCGTCCCTCGCAGCGGAGTAGCACCAGTGAATAAACGTGCTTTGGCATATGTTCAGCATTCTTTGCAGTGAAGGAACAGGTTTTTCATTGCTTACCATGATCTGTGCATGCCCATTGGGGAAGGTGCCAGTCGCATCACCACTGATGGGGTCTTGACAGTTTCGCAACCGACATCTGAAGGCATCTTGAACCTTGAAAATGAAGATTCTTTGTATTATGCATAAAAAGGTCATTTTGACATCTAGGGTCACACCGATCCCACTTTTTTTTTTTTTTTTTTTTTTTACTTCTCTCGATACCGATATCTACAGTGAGTATTTATCCAGTACTAGTACACCTGCAAGTTTGGACACCCTTCGTCAAATGTTTGTCCATTTTTATGCACTTTCTACTCATTTGCTGAGCTTAGCGTATTGGAAAAAAAAAACAAAAAACATAATATATAAAATATGAAATATGTTAGTGCCTCACTAAACATATGCATGATTTGGACATGGACCCATCCTTTAAATCTGCCATTAAAATGTCAAATTAGTGATCCTGGTGAGAAAACGCTCTGTGTTTATGTGAAAGCACTGCAGCATTTTGTCCTGTCGGTACTGCAAGTACAATCTTGCACCTAAGCCACTGGGGTCTTTCCCTCCTCTGAGTGATTATGGAGTTCACTTTAACCAGGAGGGAGCCTGAAAAAGGGCCACCGGGCAAAACAATACAAACGCTCGCTGATACTGGAAGTGTCAGAAGACTGGAGAGGATTAATTTTGGGGGGGCTGGCCCTGGGCTCGGCCAGATTACGGATCACTCCGAAGTAAAACAAGGAGGGCAATGAAAACACAAGTGGTGGAGGGCAGGAAAAGTCAAGGGGCTGAGAAGGATTAGAGGGGATGAGCGTGCTAAAATGGGGCAAGGGCACAGAAGAGAAGGGCCAATTGCTAGGTAAAGAGATTCTGGAGGATGAGGGGAGGCAGGCCTACCTCTCTGCGGAGGATACAGTGCACCATGACTATGACGAAGCCTTGGAGGGAATCGAAGACGGCGAATAAGATCTGGAACAGGATGGAGCGCTTGTCTGTCATGGCCAGAACAGCCGACATCCAGGTGAGCGCCAGGAGCGGCAGAACCACACACGAACTCCAGAGGGAGGCCCTGAGAGGAGAGGGGAGCAGACATGAAAGTAGGAAGGAAAAGACATAGAGAAGATGCAGGAAACGAAATGCCAAAACTGGGCAGTGGGTGAGTAAAATTGTACAGACGTGAGCTACTTTGAAATGTAACATCATTCGGATCCTGAATAGGTAGCACTGGTTCTCAAACTCAGGGACTTGCAACACAAATGTGGACCATCTTGGTGTTCCTGAGGTTTAAAGCAGTGGTTCAGGCTATAAACCCTGATCCTGCTATATTTTGGTATGACATAGGAAGTATGTGAATACAGGATTAAAAAGAAAAAAAGTCAAGGAGTAAGGATTGTTCAACAAGAATGTCCCTTGGGAAGCCTCCTATGCTCTCAAAAATGAGTCTTTGAGTCAGTTCCATAGAAGAACCAAATAGAAGCATCTTTTAAATGAGGTGTATGAGGGTATTAAGAACCTTTTCAGACTCCCTTTATAACGTAAAGGGAACCAAGTCCAAGTCCATTTCATTTAATGGACAATCCTCACTTCTTGCTAACTGAAGCAATCCTGCTTTATAAAATGCCCCCAAGTAATGAATCCTTCCAAGGGTTCAAGGGAGTGTTTTTTTTTAGACTTAAAACATGCAAGTCAGTGGTTCTCCAGGACCAGGGTTGGGAAACACAGGCTTAGAGTATCACATTCCATATCAGTATCCAGAGGAACGCACCATATGCCCTGTCGTGCGAGGAACCTCACTTATAACATGTGGCTTTTAAAGACATGAAACATTTATCTCCATTTCTCCAATTGGAGAGGCAGTGCTTTTCAAACTGAGTGACTGTTTGTGCAAAAGCCAGCTGTTCGCTTCACACCTCCACTCATTTCTTTGCCCGAGGTGAGAGGAAGGACACGCACACACACACACACACACACGCACGCACACGCACGCACACGCACGCACGCACTTGGAGACCCGGGCATACATACGCTCGCATGCAATATAATCATGTTGATTCGCCGAGGCGTCAACGTGGCACTTACATGGCGTTGCTGGCTGTAGTGGCTGATAAAGCAGTTGTAGAGACAACGCCACATTTGGCACATTTTAAAGTTAATCCCGTGTGCGGTTCACTCATCTGCCTGCGGGACAGCCATGAAAACGACAAGAGAACACAGAAAACAAAATGTTGTTCTCTCACATTCAGGGATCTGCGTTATCAGATTATGCAGACAGGCACAATAAGGGAGAGGGAGAAGAGACAGAGAGAGAAACAGAGAGAGACAGAGAGAGAGAAAGAGACAAAGAGACAGAGAGAGGGAGTGAGGGAGAGTGAGAGAGAAAGAGAGAGAAAGAGTGAGAGAGAGAGAGGGAGAGAGCGAAGAGACTGAGAGAGAAAGAGAGAGAGACAGAGAGAGAGAGAAAGAGACAGAGAGAGAGAAAGAGTGAGAGAGAGAGAGAAAGAGTGAGAGAGAGAGAGAGAGAGGGAGAGAGAGAGAAGAGACAGAGAGAGAAAGAGTGAGGAAGAGAGAGAGAGAAAGGGAGAGAGACAGAGAGAGACAGACAGAAAGAGAGAGTGAGAGAGAGAGACAGAAACAGAGGGAGGGGGAGAAAGAGAGAGAGAAAGCGAGAAAGTGAGTGAGAGATACCACGGCTCTCCCAGGGAGGGCTAACCTCGCTCGTTCCCTTGATGCCATTAACTCTCTCTGCAGCCCTTTTTTTGAAGATGAAAGCATGTGTATGTCTGTATGTGAGTGGTAGAGGGAGAGAACCATAGGATGTGTGTGTGCGTGTGTGTGTGTGTGTGTGTGTGTGTGTGTGTGTGTGTGTGTGCGTGGTCTGTATGTGTGTTTGTGTTTGTGTGTATATGAGAAACAGCAAGAGCAAGGCGTTCATGTTTATATGTGTGATGATGGCACTGCAGGAGGGGTTTCGGATGAAAGCATGAGAGCCTGAGTGCGCATCTGAGGCTGTGCGTGCGTGCGTGTGTGTGTGCGTGCGTGCGTGCGAGCGAGCGCGTGTATGAGTGCGAGACGACAGATGCTGTGGGTAGCACACTCGGCTGGCAGCGCGCCGCACTCTTACCCTGCTCTGTGCTTCAGCTTTTTGTCCAGAATGCCATCTCTGGAAACCAGTTTATTAAACACCAGAATGCCAATCACCATGTTAACCTGTGAACACAAACACACACACACACACACACACACACACACACACACACACAGTGCGGTTAAAAAAATAAATCAGCCGCTTTATTCAGCGTTCCAAAGATGACACACAAAGAGATTGGCTGAGCTGCCTTCTGTTATGCACCACAGATCTGGAGCTCAATCAATATTCACTTATCAACATTCATCAGGCACCTAGAATTATTTATTTAAGATAATAAATAATGACTGTTTTTTAGCTTAGCATTTTATTTATTTTTTTCTGTTATGCTTTTATAGGTAGTTTTCTATTTTATTCATTCTTTTTTCTTCCAAAACAAAACTTCTGCAACACTTGTACGCTTACATAATTTCAATGAATGCGTTAGCGTTACCAGTAACTGTCATGACAGGTACAATGTTTAATATGACATGACTGTTATGACATCAGACATTGCAGCATCAGTCATCACAATTACTGCTAATGGTACCATGACACTGTTAAATTAATGGACATAATCTGTCATCACAGTTCATGACAGCTACACTGGACAAAAGTATTGGGACACACCTGTTTTTCAGGCTCTGGGCTAGTTCCCTTACTTCCAGTGAAGGACACCAAGATTTGTTGGACAACGGCATGCTTCCAAGTTTGTGGACAGTTTTTGGAGGAGCCTTTTCTATTCCAGCATGACTGTGCCCCAATTCACAAAGCAAGCTCCCTAAAGAAATGGCTGGATGAGTTCAGTGTGACTGGTCCACACAGAGCCCTGACCTCACCCCCATCCACCACTTCTGGGATGAACTGGAACGGAGATTGTGATCCAGACTTTCTCGTCCAACATCAGTGCCTGACCTCATAAATGCTTTACAGAATAAATGGGCACAAATTCCCACAGAAACTCCAAAATCTTATGGAAAGCCATCCAAGAAGAGTGGAAGCTGTTATAGCTGCAAATGGGAGACCAACTCCAACTCCAAGTCTATGCATTCAATGCAATCTAAAGTCACCAGCAGAGTAATGGTCAGGTGTCCCAATACTTTTGTCCATATTGTGTTTGTCATCTGTCACGACATGTTACGTAAAAGTAGTAGTGCTATTTTAACTTTTGTACATATGCTGTTTTACTTCTTTACTGATCATACGGTGAGGACACTAAGAAAGGTGATATAATTAAAGTTATTATAATAAAGGATCAAACTTATATAATAATAAAACGTATCGGCTAAGTGTTTGTTTTTGTTTATTTATTTCTTTGTTGACCTTTAGATTTCTTCATATGATGGTCTGTATGTCTTGCTCTTTGCAGATCTTTGAAAGACCAGACTGACTCTTACTGTCAAAAGAGTTAAGAGATTTTTGGTCAACTGAAGTTTGTTTAGGTTCAGAGTGGATATTGAGAATAATGAATCTAGTATCACTTATTATCATCACCATTATACTTTTGAGCAAATAGGAAATCAGGATGATTTGAGTATAGACTTGACATTCCATTGTCAACCCACTGAAAATACACCTGCTTGTGAATTTGTACTTAGTACGGCTTTGCACCCATTTGAAATCTTGATTTGTCACTGAACAAATACTGTACAGCCCCCATATACATGCTTTAAACTCCGATTAGGTTTCACAAATAGTATCATAGTTAAATTCTGCACCATGTTAGAATAATCAGAACACCATAATGCAGTAGTTTGAATGCCTGTAATGGGGACTACATCAAAATCTGACGCCTGATCAAGCCATGTTCATTCCCTTATTAGTCTCCATCGTACGAAAACTGGCATCTGTGTAACATTTACAACGCACAGATATTTCAAAATCTCACCAACCAGCTCCAAATGTGCCATGTAGGCACTGTTAAATTCCTGCCATGCCTTAGGGGAAGCTGCTCTACCTCCCACCACAAATGGGCAGTTGTTATCAGCACTACCACTGGAGCTGGTGTTGCTGTTTCAGGTTGGGTGGGGTTTCTAATATGTGGTCACGAATGATTGGTTTTGGGATCACTGTTAAGAAGTGAAGTAAATGTACAGTGGGAACACTGCAGTAATGTACCGTATTCTTTAAATCCAGCGGGTTACTGTAAAAGTGCATTCTAAGAGATTCAGGTCAGTGATTTGCAAAGTATACAAGAAGTGACCATAACTTCGTGTTGTTTTATGTATTGTGTAGAGGTCTCTAATAATGATTATGTGGCTTGATCTACCTAAAACATTAATTTCATTTTAAATGACCACGTCCCAACCTCATCCTTCATCCTCAGGAATGAACAAGCTGATTTTGTTCCGGTGATTTTCAAAAACTGGTTGCCCTGTATTGTGTCTCATTCAAACTACACTAAAAGTATTGGGACGCCTGACCAGCACACCAACAGAGACTTTAATGACATTGCATTCAAACACATAGACTTTAATGTGGAGTTGGTCCCCCTTCCCACAAGATTTGGAGTTATTGTGGGAATTTGTCAAGTTCGTCCACACTGAACTCCTCCAGCCACGTCTTTATGGAGCTCGCTTTGTGCACTGGGACACAGTCATGCTGGAATAGAAAAGGTTCTTCCCTAAACTGTGTCCACAAAGTTAGCAGCATGGTGTTGTCCAGAATGTCTTGGTCTGCTGAAGCATTAAGATCGTCCGTCACTGGAAGTAAGGGGCCTAAGCCCAAACCCTGAAAAACATTTGTGTCCCAATACTTTTGTCCATATAGTGTATAATACATTATATAGAGCCTTTAACATTCAACAATGGCTATGTCCAGGGTTTCCTAGTTTGAGTGTTTTCCTTACTCCCAACCCATCTGAACCAACAACTCGACTCATTTGTAACTCCTTTCTGAGTTAAACTGACTGTGCCAGAAATAAGGGAAGGCCCTTAAATGTGGGGCAGTGGGCCTCGAGGACCTCGACTGGGAAACCATGTTGTATTACTTCAAATGCAGGCGCGAGATCCGAAAAGCAAACGGAAATTCTGAAATGGAAAAGCCTTGGATAAACTGTAATGCTTGAATTCATTTGTATGTGTCAGAGTACAAGAGTGTCAGAGTAGGATTAATGGGTGCTGGTCTGGGATTAGCTTACTTATTTATTCAGTCTGAACTGCTTTAAAAAAAAAACCCAAAAAAAAACAACTCACAAGCACGACTGCAGCGGCAGGTCCCACGAACGCGTACAGCAGTCCTCCCTCCAGAGACAGCCAACAGCTGCACACAAAGGAAGCCCGAATATCAGCAAATTCCCATAAAAATTAACATCGAGCATTAACTTAATGGTGCAGTGCCAGGCGCTGTTGGTTCTCCGTCAAGTGTCTGGGGACTCGGAGCCATATGCCACGGTTCTACATCAGAGAGTTTTACAAGAGAATGAAAAGTCTGACGAGAACTTAAAACAGTGTTTATACCTCGGTATGTGTGTGTGTAAGGGTGTGTGTGTGTGTGTGTGTGTATGGGTGTGTGTGTGTGTAAGGGTGTGTGTGTGTGTGTGTGTATATGGGTGTGTGTGTAAGGGTGTGTGTGTGTGTGTGTGTGTGTATGGGTGTGTGTGTGTATGGGTGTGTGTGTGTGAGGGAGATAGCTGGTCTGTTACGACTGCATTCTTTACCTTCATAGATCTCACTGGAGAGCAAAAAGAAGAAACTCTTACTATTGGGGTGTCCCGTAGCCTTTTGCTTTCGTGAAGCCCATTGAAATGGCGACCACCAAGGCAGGCAAGCCTACAAACGAGAGACAAACGTGGATGATTAGTTGCAAAACACTCTACTCATTGGAAACGTTCCTGATATAGACTTGCACTATTCAACTTCAACACTAATGAAAAATTCAGTTGTCGGCATCACGTAAACAGCATCAATCAAGTTGGCATGTGTCCAGTCCACTGCTTCATCACATAAATGCTTCAGGAATGAATATCAGGGTTTGTTTTTTGATTGGAGTTTTTTTGGACTGTATTTCATCCAAGCCATACAACACATGAATTTGACTTGGCAGGCCTCCCAGCAAATTTAATGATAGGGGCAACACTGTAATGAATAAAGAGCCCCAAAATATTATTTTACTACAGTGAGATAGATAGTACACAATATCGTCTGTGCTTGATCCTTATTTATTATATATTATTATTTCATACACATGTAATTTCATCCACTGCCGGTTTGCCATACTGATTTTTTTTTTTCTGCCGTTTTTTGAAATGTGATGTAAACACTGAGGTTTAACATTACAATCTCCATCAAAAACATTTAGCAAAACTTACAAAATAATTAACTTGTTATTTAATTGTATTTACTCCAATCTGATTAACCCTTAGAACTCTGTATTAGTAAAACTGGATAAAAACAGTGTGAAATAGTCTGTGTGCCGCTCACATTCTAAGGGTTAAAAACACTGCAAAATGTTAAAATAACTCAAAATATGCAGCCCATGCATTCGGAAATATTAACATTTTAAAGAGGAAACTACTTTTGGCATGTCTTGGGGAACCAGGGTCCTGACGCTTTGGTAAGTTTGGTACGTTACGATTTCAAATACAGTTTAAGACATTAAATATGCTGTAAACATACACTGCTTTTGACATCACTGGTGATCAATGGCCTTGAAATTTGCTTGAAATTTCAAAAGCTTGAAATTTGCTGCTTTCTAACATCTTTTGTATTTGTCAAATGTCTGTATTAAGTCTGAATGTGCACAGAAGCCTCTCCCAGGCTCTGGAGTATTAAAACAAGAGTGCGTACGACAATTAAAGCTGCTGCTTCAATGGAGGCTCGAAGACAATGGCGGGTCGCTTACAGAAGAGAATTAAACATGGGTGTCGAGCGAGGTGGAATCCGCAACATGGGAATTTCTCTCCGTCTCTCTCTTTCTCTTTCTCACTCACTGGTTTCAGGGTGGCTTGCTGCTATGAAAGGCTTCATTCTGCCGTCACCGTGCTCTGAATATTAACACTTTCCCAACTCGCACAGGATTTATCGATGCAATCGGTTTGTTAGGAAGAACCCGCAGAGGCCCACTGGTCATCCTCTACCCCCCCCCCATCTCCTAATGCACCGGAGCCCTCCAAACACCCCCGTGGCATTAATCACCCACCCCTAGTCCTGCGGCGAACTGTGGTCAATATGCCAGGACCGAGGCTGCATTTACTACAAAGGTCACTTTCAGTGTCTGGACAGGTGCAATCATTCCTAACCAGAACAACCTGGAAGGACATTTTCAAGTAGGCCTTTAGAAAATAAACGTAGAGCAATGTCATAAACAATCACTTTTGGTGCCTCAAAGAACCTGTCAGGGTGTTTGTTTTACATCAGAATCTGAAAACTTTATTGATCCCGGAGGAAATTGCTTGATCCCGGAGGAAACGATTGATCCCGGAGGAAAAATGTTACGACTGCACAGGGACACAGAGACAAGAACAACATAAAATATAAAGTCTAAATAAATCCAATTAAAAAAAACAAACAAACAAAAAAAACCCCTCACTATGATAGATACACCAATGCTGTGTACATCCACATTTATACATATTCTACTCAATTAAACATCTAAGCCAGGGAAAACTGAGAGCTATTTACATTCAATGCTATCGATGCATGGATGAAATGCACTTAAACAGGTGATGGAAGTGTTTTTTGTCAATATTTGCCACTGCTAGTTGGACGTGACCTAATGTAAAAGAACGTAAATGAATGGCAGCCTAGCATAATATAGCAACAGTTATACAAACAAAAGTGAAATCGGCTTCCTCTTTTCAACAGCCACAAGATTTGTTACCCGGTAGAACCGGTTACAAAGCAGGCCTTGCGTGACATTTGATTGAAATGCGAGTCCTGTTTCCTGTCATTTCAGGCTTCAGGCAGACTTTGAAAGGAGATGTCATAATACAGCGAGCGAGGGTCTCATCCAGCTCCTCGCATTTACTGCTTAGCAACTGTCGTTAAGGAAGTCATGTGACGGAATCGCACAAAAGAGGGAGCAACAAGTTCGCTCGAGCGGATGTCGTCTCTAATTCCACTCATTACTGTAAATCGATGGGGGATGGAGGGTTGGGGAGGGGTGCCCAGCCAAATGGCTACAAAAATGCTCTGCACTCTGCAATTAAACCATATTTCTCTTACAGCGTTCAATAGGGAACTGCACTGCAATAACAATAACCTTAACCTTACACCTTCCGAGATTTTATTCCAATCCAGTGGATAATAGATACTGTAGTTTGAATACTTGTCTTTTAAAATCACCCCCCCCCCTCCACACACACTTCTTTCTCGCTGTCTCCTCTCCAAGCACCAGAACATTGCAATGATGGAAGTACTGCTGTGTTTGTTGCTAGGTAACTAGAAGAATGAGCACAAGCTCTTTTGTAATCAATTTGATTTCTGCTTCTTTCGTTCTTTTTCTTCTTCTTTCTGCATTTTAAAAAAAAATAAAGACCAGGGTTGAAGCGGTGGGAGCTACAAGGCCCTCCAACCAGAGTCTGGAGGAGTGCAGCACTCGCCGAGGGTAATTATCAACGCAGGAGCCCCCTTCGCATTTCCGTACTAAACGTGCAACGTGGTAGTCCTAATTGTGGTCTACGGCAATTACAGGGCAGAAAAGGCTGCTGCAGAAGGTGCAGTTAATTTGAGGTTTTGGATTTGAGATCAGAAAGTAAACTAGGCCGTGAGTCGAGACTGATGCTCCTCTTATAGCTCTGTGATCATGACTGATGTCACTAGGCAAACTTTCCAAATGGTTCTCGCTAAGTGTACCCGCTTCTACTTGAATGAGACGCGTCTTTAAAAGCAAGTGGTCCGTAAATAAACTGTGTCGGCCAGCGCAAGACTAGGATGACCCGACCCAGTCTAATCTAATTGAGGCTGGAGACGCGGCCGTACCTAAAAGCTATGAATCAAAGGTACAAGATGGTCCTTAAGGTCCAGAACAGCTTTAGAAGTACACTGCGTCCACTTTTTCATAAAATAATGAACTAAAAAGCTCTGAGGATTAAGGATGCGTGAAGTCAATGCGACGTCAATAGAATATGGTGCAGTTATGTTCCAGAACTGAATGCGCCCCAGTAACAGCCGGGACATCACGCCAAAGACTATTTAGGACCTTGTCCGAAAGTGTACAGTTGTATACACATATTGCTCATCAGTATGGTGCGGTTTGTTTGTTGTACCAGGCTCTGCACCAATAAGGCACTCATAATGAAAGTTTTTGCACCTTCCTGTGCGTTTCTAAGCATGTTTTGAGTGAATGAGGGCACCACTTTACAATAAGACTACCCTTCCCAAGGGGTTATAAATAATTTAGAATCAGGTTTTTTAATTAGGTTGTAGACAGTTTATAAATCATTAATAAGCAGTTATAAACAAGTCATAGTTGTCATGTATTGATGCAGGCTCACTTTTTGGCAAGATCTGGTGTTTTAATGGTAGTAGCATGTTAACAAATACCTGATTCAGTTTAATATTCTGCCTGAGAAAGGAACAAGATAAGCTCAGCAACTCGCAAGATCTGAGATCTTTAAAACGGTCTACGGCCTAATTAACAGCCTGTTGATAAATCATTTAGAAGCCCTTTAGAAGGGTAGTCTTACTGTAAAGTGGTACCTGAATGAGTTTCCTGCTTAATTATCATGTGGGTTAATCCACAGTCTGAAAAAAAATGCTGGCGCATTCCTTATAGTCACTGTATAAATTCAAAATCATAACGCCTTTTCATTTCAATCACCTGAAGAGACCAGGAAAGAGGCAGGCAACTAAAAAAACCCTAGGAAAGAGACAGCCTGGTCCTCTTCAAAGCACTACCGCAGTGGGCTGAGCTCTATCCTATCCGTCACAGAAGTAGGTACAGTGCTCCTCTGATAGAGAGAACTGAGAGGTAGGACACATTTGTGCAGCCCAGAGGCTATCCAAATACTCCCCAGGGACTAACAACAGCTCTTCAGGCACACTGCATCAGTCTACAGCACAGAGAGAGAGAGACAGAGAGACAGACAAAGATAGATAGATAGAGAGAGAGGGACAGAGAGAAAGCACTAGAGCACTCACCCCATCCCAGGCAGAGGAAGCGTTTGCGGATGAGCCTTGTCCGCACTTTCCCTGTCACAGCCATGTAGGACTGCCAAGCCTCGGTCAGGACCCAGCAGAACGAAGCCAGGAAGAAAAAGTGCAGAAAAGCCGTCGTCATCGTGCAGACACCCTGTATCAGAATCGGAATCAGAAAACGTTATTGATCCCGCAGGAAACTGCACAGTCACACAGAGACACAGAGACTAGAACGATGTAAGATGTAAAATCTAAGATAAAAGTCAAATAAGAAGAAGAAAAATATACTTTGCATGAAATACACTATACACAAATAAAGAAAGAGAGGAAAAAGGGCACTGCAAGATATGGACGAAAGTACTGGGACACTCCTGCTTTTTTTTGGGGGGGGGGGGGCTTGGCCCTTTACTTCCAGCGAAGGACAATCTTAACGTTTCAGTATAACAAGGCCTTCTGGACGCTGCCATGGTTCCACC
>JBBIGA010000083.1:3156185-3180434 GCA_037576975.1 Alestes dentex
TGTGTTTACTGGTTAATACACTGCTGTTTATTTAAAATAAACAAAAACAAACCAAGCCTCATGCTTTAGAATTTTTTCTTACTTAACTTCGCTGTACCGAACCGTACCGAACCGTGACCCCAAAACCGAGGTACGTACCGAACCGTGACATCTGTGTACCGTTACACCCCTAGTGATTATGTACGTGTTATAATGTCTGAGGTGCCCAGTGCTGGTCCGGGAGCTCCACCACACTTTAGAGTTCAGGTCCGCCAAACCTGGCTCTAAAAATCAAGAGTCCTCGGAGACCTCCATTATCTGGGTCAGGTGTGTTAGATTAGGGTTGGCTGGATCAGGACAGTATTGGGAGCCTCTGTGCTAAAGAATAAATGGAACTTGATGGGTAATGATGTTCCCATTCAGCAGCGCCTTTTAAATCATGGGAGCTGCTCTGATTTGCTTATTTACAATAATAATACGCTTGATCAGCCACAATGGTGATGATCACCTTTCACTGAAGCCAGACCGTGATTTTCACTGAATTAGCCCTATTCGGCCTTCTTCCAGGCCGTCTTTACAATCTACATCTGTTTGTGCAGTGCACAAACAGCAGCACTACATATTTCAGAGGCAGAGGGGCAAGTGAAAGAGAGAGAAAGAGAGAGAAAAAGAGAAAGAGAGGCAGAGCTAATAATAAATGCGACACCCTGGCAGCCTTAGCTACAGCACCATGGAGACAGTGCAGCCTGGTGCTATGTCGTTCAGCCCCTAATTCATTCAGTGCGCTGCTGGCTCCGTGCTGGAGAAACCTGCAAGAGCCATGTCTCTGCACTATTTCCTGTGGGTTGCACCGTTTGATCACAACACAGGCTTGCATACTGTGGTCCATCCAGGAAAGATGGGCCTACTGGGTCTACTTGAAGCTCTGTAGAACTGTTCAGTTCACACTTTTAGTAGATGCTCGTACCTCCCAATGGCAAACGTATTGCTAATGGCTCTACTGAGTCCTCTTCATGAACCTTCATGTTCATTTACATATTTAGTAGTCTTATCTGGAGCGACTTCCAATGTCCACTTTCCTCAGCCTTGCCTCAGGCACAGTGTTTCTGGATGAGCTTTAACCCTTAGAACGAGAGCAGCACGGATCCGTGACAGAAGCAAAACAATGATAAATTGTGCTGATGCCCGCGGTGTCAGATGTCATGCTGAGCTTTGTTTGATGTTCCGTATGTCACATAGAACCAAAGTAATTGTAGTTTTTAAAAATGATATCACTCACAAATGTTGATTAAAAAAAACAAAAATGTCCAAATTTATATTTGGGTTTTAGAAACAAACAAACAACCAAAAAAAACCACAAGATCTTTGAACCCGGGAGAACTTTCAGGATAGTCTCCGCCCACAAGTGGGTGGGGAAAACCCGCAGAGGGAGGGGCTCCGGAGAGCGGCCGAGAGAAAAAGCAGAGAACGGCGAGTGTGTAGGAGAACAAACACCGGTTTTAGACTGATTTACACCGTTTATATTTACTGAAATCAGATTTTACTAACATGCTCTGAGTTCTAAGGATTAATATGTGCTGTGTGGCCAAGAATACGCAATCAAAAAGCTATGTGAAATACTGTAAAGGAATAGCACATAGCTGTTTTGACCAAACATTCAAAATGTGGGGGGGAAAATCTCGACGTGTTCCTCTCACCAACTTGGTGCAGCATCGTCGCCCATAATGATACAGCGAGATGACATGGTGTGTGACTACCACTGACATGCCTTCAAATCAACTCAGCATTAGGAGGAGCCTCAGGCCTAGAACCACTACCTCCCCTGGACAGCGCATCCACCACGTGACAACCCGCCACAAGCAAAGCACCCACAACCCTCTATTAGTCCACAACACACATACAGCCACCTAGACCCACACCATGAAGCAATAAGGGTACATTTTCATTAATTAGAGAAGATGTGAACTACCTGGACTAGGAAAAGCAATAGCTATGCACATAAACTTACAAAGAAATAAGATGTTCTAAATGGTTAGGGTAGAATTGATTAAATGAACAAAACGTAGACATTGTGACATTTCAGCGGTCGAAACATTCTCAATCCTCTGGGAGGACAATGTTGTATACTGACTCCTTCAGTTACATTCTATTGTGATTCTAATTTCTCTCCTGCTCATCCTTCAAAATGCTCCTTTCACTATTCCTCCTGTTCTCATTTTCATGTCATCCCTCCCATTCTCCTTCCACTCTCCGTTCCTGTTCTGATTCCTCTTTCACACCGTCTTCTCGGTTCAGTTCTCCCGCGCTGACGCTCCTGTCCCGCTTTCTTTGTGTTACGATTCCTCTTTCACTCATGCTTCTTTTTCCCTGTTCCCATTTCCTTTCACTCTTCTTCCCTGTGTCCCGTTTCTCCTTTCACTCCTTCCTAACTGTCCCCACTCTCCTTTCATTCCATTTGCCCATTTTACTTACACTTTCATTTGAATAATTTCATGCACATGCAACAACGTGTATTTCTCCATCATTCATTTATGCTAGCTAGATAACGCAAGCTAGCACAATGAGTTAACTACACGATTCAGTTAGACTCCATAGCAATATATGCTAACCTCACGAATGCAATTCACGTTTTGATTATAGGCTACAAAGCTATAGGCTGATCAGTGGCCAGCTTGCTGTTACACAAACATCTGTGTGTGAGTGTGTCCACGTTCATCAAATGCTGGATTCGTTGTGACAGTGGCCCGACAGCCTGATTTCATGCAAAGCATTCAAAGAAAGACTCTACTGCATTATAGGAAATGTAGTGTCTGTAGTGACTTTTGTGTCACTACAATAACAACAACAACAGCAACAACAACAACAACAACAATTAAATAAGTTGTCATATATCGATGCAGGCTCACTGTTTGGTGGTCACATGTTAACAAAGACCCTGACGAAGTTCAATTTAACATTCTGCCTGTGAAAGAGACAAGAAAAGTTCATCCGAGATCTTCCAAGTACTGAGACTGCATCAACGTGTGACAACTGTTATTACTTGTTTATAGCTGCTTATTAATGTTATACAAACTGTCTACAACCTACTTAACTCGATTATTGCATTATGGCTGTCTTGGGGAGGAGAGTTCCAAAGGCAACACAACCGAAGGCTCTGGACCCCCAAATGGGCAGGATGTTTAGTGAGAGTAATGAAAGATGATGATCTAAGAGTACGAGAAGGTAAAATGAGTACGTAAAAAAGAAAGTGGCCATTTTTGTCACACGTGAACACACCACAGCACACGGTGTGAACTTCTGTCCCTGCATTTAATCCAGTCACAACGTGCAGCAGCGGGCAGCTGACAAGCCTGAGGCGTGTGAGGACGGTTCCTTGCTCTAGGGTTACTCGGTGGTGCCACGGACAGTCCTGGGATTCGAACCTTCAACCTTCCGATCGCAGGGGCAAATCTCTAACCACCAGAACACCAGCTGTCAGTAAATCAGAAAGATCTGGAGATTATGAAAGGGGTTTAGTGATTCCGTAGTGACTGATGTTTGGGTTGTGTCGCTTTGTAGCATGTATATTGACTTTCCCCCTTGTTTATTATGGAGCATCTCACTATTTTACTGGGGCACATGCCAAAGTAAATTAGGCGTAGTGACGCCCCTGGACTCGCTGATACACCTTTTGTAGAAGGGCAATGGATACACGGCCTATGACACCGTGAGATAATTATAGACCGTCCTTAATAGAGCATGGTGTATGTGATGTCAGAATGATGTAGCCTGCACATTTCCCCCAGATCCTTAATGTCACTATTCATTAGTATTACACTGTCGAACCAAACAGGTAAAGCCAAACAGTGTCACATCAATAACGTGACTAACACTTCGAACGCGACCAGTGCTCAAGGTGAGGGAAACAAGTAATTCTGCTCATGCCTCCCTGCCATTTCTGCAAAAGGGAAATATCTCCCATACACCCTTATCGGTTACTCCTCCCTCCATCTAGCAGCGTTCAGTTATTAGAATTGTAAATGCTTTTTGGCCTCCCAGTGCTTGTGCATAAAAAAAATAATAATAATAATGCAGTGCAGCACCAAAATGGCTGCTCTCCTACATGGGAGCCTGAGGAGAAGCCAGTTAAGGAAAAAAAAAAAATGAAAAGAAATGTATGTGTGCCAGAGCAATGTGTCATTCCTGTAACAGTGTTGACTCACTCACAATCTGTGTGGGCAGCTCTCGAATAATGGTCTCTTCTGAACAAATCTCATTGGCCGATAACAGCGTCGTCCCTTGTAACTTCAAAAACCAGAAGCCGTGAACAAACGTCACGCCTGTGAACTGGGCGAAGACCAGCTCCTTTCATTTTTCTGATTAATCAAATGAAGGGAGCGTCGTCTTGTTTGCCTGAGAGCGAGCAAATAATTAGTCTTCGCTCTTTTGTACTTGCCTTCTCCTGGATGAGTGTGCTTCCACATCTCGTTCTTTTTTTCTCGCCTTTCAGAATAACAGATTTCGAACGCAAACCCTGAACTTTTATCCACTGACAGGCTAATCACTCTTCGCACAATAGCCACTCTTCTTTCTTTCTTTCTTTCTTTTTTTTTTTTTTGGGGGGGGGGGGATTTAAGACCCGCCCTTAGGCAAATGGCCTTTTGGAACCTGTTTCACACTAAAATCTGACATTTAAAAAAAAAAAAAAAAAAAAAGGAGGCGCCCTCACCCCTGTGCCTTCCATTCACAAGAGAGCCGAAATCTCTCATATATGTGGGCCCTGGGTGTTACAGAGAGAGAGAATGTTACATAACCAGACCATTTGGGCTGTGAACTCGAACGGAATACAGCACAGAGTCTTCAGAAGCACTTCGAGTTCAGTGCAATTTCAGGGTGCTGCGCTTTACTTTCATTCTCCGAAGCTTGTTACTCGCCTCCCTCTGTTCTCGGTGCATGTAGAGACACAGAAGCTGAGCAGTAAGGGTACTTCATGCAAAGGGTGGGATGAAACAACGGGGGGGGGGGGATTCTTAGTTGCCAAGTGTAGGGTGCCGTTCTTGTTAGTTTCAGAAAACAACAAAGTAAACAGCAAGCTTAGCAAGCTTTCCGGGATGAGGGCTCCATGGAAATAAGCAGAATAACGTCCAAGAATGCCAGAATATCTGGAACGTTAATAAATCAGACCCTGGCTCTACCTTGTATTATTTGGCACGGAAGTTCATATAAGAAAAACATCAGATTTGCTTGCACCGTCAGCTTGCACAAACTTGTTTTCCAGTGGATAAAACTACGTGGAAAACCACACTCGGTTCCAAATCGTATTAACACGTTTGCTCCATAAACCTACACTAGGCTACTGTATCTCTCAACACTCATTTTAATGTGCTGTATAATGGTAGATAACTTTACAGAAAACAAGGACTAGTGTGAAGGTTAACTGGCCTCTAATTCTAAAGCTTGATGACTCAATCAGCTAGCAGCTAATGCTGGTGTTAGCAGATTCGAAGGTCACAGTGTATTCAAAATGACTCCTTTTGGAAATGTTTGATTCATTTTTGTGGTAACTGTAGTAAATCTGATGCAATCAGAACAAAAAAGGTCCACCCTGAGCTGATAACATGTCTCTAGCAACCGTAACTAAGGGATGTCTGAAAATTTGCAAATGTTTAACTGGCCAGGCTTTCACTGAGTGGGCAGAATGGCTTCGCTCTCTCTTGAAAGTCTCCCTGGAACAACACTGTATGTATCTTTTTGGGAATACACGCACAGAATTCACGCTACACCAAATGTATTTGGCTTGGAAAGGGCAGCTATACTACAAGTGGTGTGCAAGATCTAAGCAAAACCAAGAAAAGAGATCACATTACTCCAATTCGCAGGTCCTTGCACTGGCTCCCAGTTCAGTACAGAATTGATTTCAAAGGATTACTCATCATGTTCAAGTCACTCAACAATTTGGGCCCTAAATACAGCTCTGATAGATCTCTTAGATCCGCAGGAGCTGTTCAGCCAGTGGTGAAAAGAGCTGAAAGTAAACGTGGTGAAATGTCGTTTATCCACTATGCTGTCCAACCGACTGCCCATCAGTATCAGATCTGCAGCAACTGGAGCTTTAAAAAGCTGCTAAAAAACTGCAACATCATCCTCCGCTTTCTTTTAAATATCAACACTTCTTTTGCACTTTCAGTCTTCTTTTATTGATCATTTATGTCCTTTTATTTCTTATGTTCTATTCACGTAAAACACATTGAAAAAGCCTTTTGTGTGTCTGTGCTATATATATGCACGCGACTTGACTACACTTGGCTTGACCAACCCTAACCATAAGAATCTCTGGGTGCAACTGGAGAACTGGAGAGCATGCAGGAGCTGACAATAAGCAACTAACGTGAATAAAAATGTAAGAAAAAGAAAAGTTTAGGGTTTCCCAAACATTACACCTGGTGGGCATTACATTTCAGCCAAGAACAATAATTAGAATTGATATTTTGGTAAAAAAGAAATGGGCAACACACAGTATTCAACATACAGTCAGTACACCATGATGTGACTCAAGTATTGTCTACATCAGCCAAGGAATACGATTATAGCTCCACTTGTTTAGGCAAAGCACGCATGAGTGCATGTATATGTCTCACTTGTGTTTATCATTCAAGCTGGTCTGGTGAGCGTCCCAGTTTATGAAAGCCTGTCCATTAAGCTTACGTTTTAGATCTCACCAAGGCCGAGATATCCGTGGCTGTCTTAATCACTCACTCTAACTGTCGGTCAGGGCTCTAAATCAAGAACCCTGAGTAGGAGATTATGTGGGAGCATTACACTGCATGCCATGGACAAGGATTTCATGTTGTAAAACATCACTTTGATTTGACTTAGGTTCATTTCACAAAGTGCTCTTTAACTTTGACACTTTGAAAGTTATGAATCCTTCTTGTATCAGAGGCAAGGTGCTCAAAAGTAGCTCTTTGATGCTAAAGTTTTGCTACCATGGGTTGCTATAGGCAGATGGTGCAATGGAATACAACCTGTCAAACATCAAAGGTTTTGTAGCTTTAGAAATATAATTTAAAATATTTTTTTTTTTACCAGAAACACTTCTCTAAGCCCACACCGATCAACTCAAATTTAACTTGAAGCAGCATTCACTGTAAGCGTCTATAATACACTAATTGGACAAAAGTATTGGGACAGACCTGTTTTTCAGGGTTTGGGCTAGGCCCCTTACTTCCAGTGAAGGACAATCTTAACGCTTCACCACACCAAGACATTCTGGATAACGCCATGCTTCCAACTTTGTGGACATGGTTTGGGGAAGAACCTTTTCTACTCCAGCATGACTGAGTCCCAGTGTCCCAGAGATTGCAAGCCAGGCCTTCTCTTCCAACATCAGTGCTTGACCTCATAAATGCTCTAAAGTATGAATGGGCACAAATTCCCACAGAGACTCCAAAATCTTGTGGAAAGCCTTCCAACAAGAGTGGGGTAACAACTCAATATCAAAGTCTATGTATTCGAATGCAATGTAATTAAAGTCCCTGTTGGTGTAATGGTCAGGCGACCCAATACTTTTGTCCATGTACTGTACATATTATACTCAAGATGAGCACATGAGACACTCTTGGTTGAACGTTAGAGACAAATGGCTTAGTGGTTCAAAGATGCAGATGTCAACTGAATGAGCAAAGAATTCTCCAACTTCTAACCGCGCTTTGTATAAAGAAAGACAAGGATAGAAAAACCAAAAACAAAAAGAATTTCTAACACTACGCTTTTGTATTGCCAGTAGCATAAGGGGACATGCATATAAAGCCACACATAACACTGTGCTGTGGGATTCATAACATCTGGATAGGTAGGTAGGTCACCACAGAGAAAACTAGGACACAGCTTGACTTGTTTAGAGTGTCACAATGCTTTAGCAGTTAGAGATTAGCATAGTGATGGAGAGGATCTGTTGCTTTTGTGGTGACAACATGCACTTCAACTACTATGAGCAGCTTTCTCTGTACTATAGAGGCAATAAAGAGTGGAAAGGAATGATATCATGACCCAAGTCTGGACCAAGACCAACAGACACAAAGCAAATCCAGCAAAAAGACATGCATTCTAGCCCTCAACAAGTGATAAAAGCGATAAAAGCTTTGGAGTGATGCCACAGAAGCACCAGTAGTGAATCTCCGTATGGTTGAGACTCTGGTTTCTTAGGGTTTCCAAAGTGGTTCTTCAATGGCACAGCTCCAGAAATCCCTTGAACGCCTTTAGTATAAAAAGTGTGCTCTTTCATAGTGAGTATACCATCATTATATTCCACAATAAGATGAGAAAGGAAGTGAAAAATTTGTGAATGCATTCGCAATATTGAAGTCATATTATGTCCTTGGATTACATGAATGAAAACGCTGTGAGTCGATTACAATAAAAATTGAATCAGAAATGCAAGATGCACAAGGTAAGAAGAGATTCTTTACCGCGTTATGGGTCTGTGTTTGTCCCACCAGGATCAGGATGTTGGAGCAGATGATCGAGAGGCAGAAGTTGATCAGAATGATTGATCTCTCAGACCTGATGTACCTGAAATATTAACAAATATAGGAATATCTAACATGCGTTTTCACAGATATGATTCTAAATCTCCATGAGATCATCTTATGTACACCCAGATAGTTCTTGGCTATGACACATAATTTAAAAAGAAACTGATATAGGAAATTAACCTTGTGTGAAAAGTTCTAACCCTTAGAACTCAGAGTGTATCAGTAAAATCTGATTTCAGTAAATATAATCGGTGTAAATCAGTCTAAAACCGGTGTTTGTTCTCCTACACACTCGCCGTTTGCTGCTCTTTCTCTCGGCCGCTCTCCGGAGCCCCTCCCTCTGCGGGTTTACCCCACCCACTTGTGGGCGGAGACTATCCTGAAAGTTGCCCCTTGTTCAAAGATCTTGTGGTTTTTCTGTTAGTTTCTAAAACTTAAAATTAAAGAATTTGTGGACCTTTGCGTGTAAAACCCCACTAGTGGTTATTATTATTATTACTACATGTTAACCCACCAGTGGTTATTATTATTATTACAAACAAATTTCAGCATGACGCCTGACACCTTGAACATCAACACAAGCCAGGGGAACTTCCACATAAGGAGTTGTTTGGCCGTATGATGACGATTTACCATTTGTTGCGTGGCCCACTCGCGTTCTAAGGGTTAAAATGATTCTTCTCACTCACACATCTTATTCGGAACACGTTATGTTCTAAAGTCATGCCTTGTAAATTTATTCAGGCACCTAAAAGTGGTTCTTCTATACCCAACAAACCATTTTGGGCACTTTCATTTTAAAAAGTGTACTGCGATGTGGATTTTCAATCCAAGAGCAAAGCAAAACCTACCTCCACAGTATAGCATACACCACAGCCAGGGTGATTAAGGCCAGGCAGGACAGGCCACAGCCCACGATCAGCGTCACAGATGGAACCCCTGAGTACTCCATGGTCTGTGGATGAAGCACAAGCAGGTTCAGACTTTGAGCTACCATGCAGATCTGATAATCAAGCATTTTACTACTGGCTGGTAATGATGAGTCATTTCTTTAGGCCAATTCTTTAGAATATCGACTTCTATATTTGATTTTTTTGACTATGATAGAGCAGACCCTTCCCTATATGAGCCCTGCATGATCTGTTTCCTCACAATGTAGCTCGAACTTGATTCATTTGAACCAGGATTTTGAAATACAGCATTAATCACTGACATATGACAGCTTGTAACTTTTGAACTTATTGAGAAATCAACTGATAATGACATGTGGACTTCATTTGTCTGTTGTGAAACTTATTTACACGCCTAATGCACTCTCCTCCTGCACTACTCCAACATAAAGATTTTAGCACTTTAGAAGTCTCCTCTGGTTCTCACACTGTCCTGAAACTTGAATGTTTCCTCGTATTGTCAGTCTCTTTGCATAAAAGCATCTGACACATGAATGTAAGAAGATAAGATAAACCTTAAGATAAGATAAACCTTTATTAGACCCACAAGTTGGAAATTCTCTAATGCAATGTCATGTAATGTAAACACTCTAATCTAAAATAAAAATTCCGAAAATGGTTCGTGAACATCTGAAAGGCCTTAAACTGGTACACAACCGTAATGCTCGTTAAACTTTAAAAGGGGCCACTGACTCACAGACCCGGTTCTTCTGTGGCACTGCTCCAAAGACCCCTTCAAACAGCTTCATTTCAACTTACATAATGCATTAAACTGCCCTCCAGCAAAAAATAAACGAACGCTCCGAGTTCATGATGTCAACGGTTCAAAAAGGAGTATTGTTGAAAACAGTCACTTATTTGTTTATCTGCACTGTGTTATGCATGCAGCTATGTAATCAACAGCAAAAAAAAACACATTCGAGACCAATTCTGCACTGCACATGGTATCTAAGAGAGAAGAAAAACGTACTATGTAGTGAAACTTTTATGAACACGCTCGATTGCAATTTGTCCGTTAATGTGTCAGAGCTAGCTAGCATCTCAATTTGTGGCTTTGGATTGTGTAGCGGGCCCAGCTCAGCGCCAAAGGCCTCAAAGCAACCTTCACCACTTTATCTCCTGCCTGCCTCACTTTATTTACGGCTTTTTCCCAGAATCCCACCCAGCTCTCTCTCTCTCTCTCTCCCTCATCTCTCTCTCCAGCTTCTCCCTGGAGTCACAAGTCATTGTGACATATCAGCACTGCATTGCAATGATGGGACTTCTTCTTTGGCCCTGTCTGCATAGCCGAGATGTAGCAAGCACTATAGTTTACACGTGGGCGCCATTTTTTTAGTGTGTGTGATCATGTGATGTGAGAAAAATGGTCACCTATTCGCCCCCCTCTCCTCCAGCCTCTCATCATCTGTGCTGTTTTTTTTTTTTTTTTTTTTTTTCTACATGTTACTAAATTGGATCTAAATCTGTCATCTCAGGGAAATCTGAATCAGAACTCAGCACCTACTAATCCTTCTCATTTGTGTCTCCTGGTGATTAAATAAGAGGTGGACAGTGGCTTTCTCTCTCTCTTCCTCTCTCTCCCTCTCTCTCTCTCTCTCTCTCTCACACACACAAACACACACACACACACACACACACATACACACATGCATACGCTCTGTATAGACTCACATACATACCCTCTCTATACACTCACACACATACACTCTCTATACACTTACATACATACACTCTCTATACATTCATACATACATACACTCTATACACTCACATACATACACTCTACACACTAAGACACATACACTCTATATACTCACACACGTGCACTCTACATACATACACTCCCTATACTCTCACATACACACACTCTACATACTTACACTCTCTATACACTCACATACACACACTTTCTAGACATTTACATACATACAATCTCTATACACTTACATACAAACAATCTTTATATACTGATATAAATACACTCTACATGCATGCACTCTCTGTACACTTACAACACACTCTGTACACTCACATGCATACATTCTACATACATACACTATACACTCACATACATACACTCACATACACACACTCTACTCATATACATACTCTGTACACACAGTTACACAAATACACTCTCTACACACTCACGCACAAATATGCGGTACACTCACACACATACACTCTCTACACCCTACCTGCACACTCTACACTCCCACATATACACACATACACACTCTATACACACTCTTAGTTGTTTGAATGCAGGTGTATTGCTATGAAAACAGCTGGACAGGCTCGGACGCTGCACTGCCACACTAAAATGAGGATTCAGCGAGAGTACTTACTATTTCTCTGGGCTGTTGAGCCAAAATGGCGAAGGTAGACACGCGATCACATAAGCATTTAGTGTGGGATGCATCGGTGAGCACGGTTTTACATCCTTTGGAGGACCAGGTTCCCCAGGAATCGTTCCTGCGAGAGGAGAAAGGAGAAGATTAAAACGCTCGCTTGCAAAACGAGGCTCGGCTGGCTCGCTAAATCCCCAAACAATGCGGCATCTGATCTACTTAGACCCGAGCCAGGATCGAGGAAAAGACGGAGAAGAAAAAAAAAACAAAACAAAAGAGAGAAAGCGATGTGAAAAGTCCTCGGTTGAGGAGAGACGCGAGCAGAGAGGAGAGGAGAGGAGAGGAGCTGTCCACGCTGCTGGTGCTGAAACGGCCAATTCCAGTTCGTCCACATAGCGACACTCACACTGAACAACGACCCCCCTCCTTATTACAAAGAAAATTAGAGAAAAATAATGCCTCGCTGTACTCACAAACAACACCAAACAGGCACGACTCGGACTCGATCCCTCTTTTTTCCTCTTCCTCTCTCTTTCGGTCTTTATTCGTGTCTCTCTTCTTCGTATTATTATAATTTTTCTTCTGTTTTGTCTCTTTCCCTACTCTAATTTAGCACGAAAAAGCGGTGGACGGCATCAGATTTGATACTGTTCCCTCTCGCTGGTGCGGGTGGAGGGGAGGGGGGGGGGCGCTGTGGAGAGGGGGGGGTGGAGGGAGGGGAGGAGGAAAGCGGGAGGGGGAGGGCCCGTCGAGCACGACGCGCGAAAAACGCACAATATTCCCTTTATTTAATGTCGCTTCAACGCACACGTGCAGACAAAACGGCTTCGTCTGAGAGGGGGCTTTTGCATCTTTCAGCGTCTTTTATTTATTTATTTATTTATTTATTCAGAGACTCGCGAATACCATCACCACCACCACCCCTCGAAAAAAGACTGGATGGTAGCGGCCCGTTTTTTCCTCTCTCGCTGGCAAGCAAAGAGAAAGAAAGAAAGAAAGAAAGAGGAAGAAAGAAAGAAAAACACCCTGGACATTATTATTATCTCTCTTTTTTGGGGGTATGACGAAAAGAAGTCTCACTAGGAAGAATGTAGAAGTTGCATTTCTTAACTTTTAACGTTACATGGGGTCCCCATTTCCCCTTTTAGTCATTGATATTCCAGGTGTTGGGTCACATATTCAGTCCCATAACTCCAACTGAGGTCTGACTAATCCAGTAGATCTCCGCTAGATCTTTTTACACAAGAACTATTCTGATTTCTAGTATGGAAATGAAATCAGCTGATTTAGTAAACCCATGGGCTTCAAATAAAGGTGCTACAAAGGGTTCCTGGGCTGAAGAACCACTTCTCCCACTGAAGAATAGTTATTTAAAGAAACATGAACATGGAAAAGCCCCCCCCCCCCCGTTATGGGTCCTACATCTTAGGCTTTCCTAGAATCCATGCCAAGTATACTGTAGGAGTTTTCAGACTTGGCAGGGTTCAGCTGATCTCTAAAAAAGAAAGGAGTAAGAACCGATTCCACGAGTTCCTCAACAGAGATCAGCACTAAAGGTGATAAAAACGGTGAAGCTATTGTGTGCACTATCGCTGCCCCAACACAGCAAGAACGAGACTTTAACTCAGTGGAGAAACCAGGCAATGGAATAAACTGGTGACTGATGATCACAATTAATGAACGAGCCATAATTGGAAATTCTCCACCATCCACAACACGTGATCATCTGAACACATTTGTCACACTTAATCTCACAAACTCATCATGTCATGTAGACGAAGATGCACTGCGGAAACTGAATTTTAGCTCAGCACTCAGGTGTTCAGAAGGGTTTTTTTTGGTAAGGACGCCACAGAAAAAAAAAAACAGCAACAAAACAACATTAGACAAACAAACACTTGTGGTTAACTACAGCAAGTTCTGAAACAAAATGAGCTGTTTAAAAAAACACCCATTAAAAGGGACTCAGTCCACCCCCAAATGGTCCAACTCAACTCTCCACACTCCACACTGAAAGCTAGAGCAAAAATTTGGACCACCTTGAATTTTTAAGCATGGGAAAGACCAGAAATAAAACATGGCCAGTTTTATTCTAAATGTCAGCAATGTCACTTAACACTCCTTATCCAAAAGACCCATGTTGGTTCCTTAAGGGACCTTATGGCCAAACAGCTCCTTATATGGAATTTCCCTCTCTTTGTGTTGAATCTCGAGGTGTCAGACGTCATGCTGAGCTTTGTTTGGTGTTCCCGTGTCACGTAGAACCAAAGTTACTGTAATTTAAAAAGAATTAAAATAACCACTACTGGGGTTTTAAAAATGATGTCACATGCAAATGAACATAAATAACAAAAATGAACACATGTCTTTTATTTTAGGTTTTAGAAACAAACAGAAAAAACACAAGATCTTTGAAGATCTCCACCCATAGTAGCAACCAGCGAAAGTGTGTAGGAGAACAAACACCGGCTTTAGACTGATTTACACCATTTATTTTTACTGAAATCAGATTTTACTAAAACAGTTCCAAGGGTTAAGAACCATTTGGAGATTTTGAGGTTGCCTTGTTTGCTTTATCCTCCTTTTTAAGGTCTGTTTGTCTGGCTTGGCTGTTTCTCAGTAGTCATCTGCATTGGCTTGTCAAAATATTTGCGTTCTTTTTGTGAGGGTCGAACATGTGCCAACCGGTTTGCTTCTTCAGCCTCGCTGCAGCGAGAGAGCGACAGGAGGGGATCGAGGGGTGGTCAGTAGCACACGGATGGGGCGAAAACCCCTAGAGGCTAGTCCACCCACACCGAGCGCAGCGCACCCACACTGCAGATGGAAGTCATAATATGAACCTTGTTAAGATTGCAAAAAAGCTCCTTTATAAATGTATGCAAATGTTAAATAGACACTTTAGTGCCAAAAATGAAGATTAGAATTTTGAAAGTCTCAACTTTATTGGGGTGTCTGGTCGCCTGGTGGTTAGGGAGCTGCCCCTGTGATAGGGTTCGATTCCCAGAACTGCCTGTGGCACCACTGAGGTACCCTTGAGTAAGATTTCATCCCCACACACTGCTCCCCGGGTGCCGTGTTCCTGGCTGCCCCCTGCTTTACTTGGTGAATGCGTTAAATACAGAGAAAGAATTTCACACTGTTCACACTGTGTGCTGTGGTGTGGTGTGTTCACGTGTGACTGTAAGAGCCACTTTACTCATTCCACAGTTCAAAAGAGAGACTTTACATTTTTGTGACATCACAAAAAGCAAACAATTCAACGAATTCAGTAGAGAAACTATGCTGCTGGTTTTAAAGCTTAATTTCCACGTGTAGACTAAATGGACTGGGAAGTTAATGACTCCTAGAACTTTAACAGATCATACTTAATTTTTACATTTTATTTATTTAGCTCTTTTTACAACCAAGTTGTCACAAAGCAGCTTAACAGAGTCCTGGTCCGAGCCCCTGGTGAGTAAACCAGAGGCGACAGAGGCGAGGAAAAACTCCCTCAGCGGGAGAAATGAAACCTCAAGAGGAACCAAGACTCAAAAGGGGAGCCCATCCTCCTCAGGTCGACCCGGAGAGAAAGAAAAGAGAGTCTTTATGGGGTTGAATAACAAGAATAGGCCTTCATGAACAAGATTACTGACAGATAGGCCCTCTACGGCTAACAGAGTTGGTATCACTAAGCGTCCATAGAGGTCATTTCGTTGGAAGAGAAACTGAGAGTCTGTAGTTCATAAAACAACAGGAACAGGAACAGCAATCTCCGCGAAAGCTTTAAGCAGCAGTTGCCCCTAATTGGGGTAGAGCATGTGTGGAGTTGTAGAGCAGGAAATTCACCAAACGGTGCTGGACCCTCCAGGACCCTGTTTGTGTAGCCCTGAACTACAGAGTCAATTATAAATCATAAATTATGAATTATTGTAAAGCAAGGACACTGACTCATCGCTAGCAATTTACGCATGCAAACACCCATTTATAATTGCATTTATGAGTAATTGTGCGTGGGTGAGACGTGAGTTGGTTTAGGTGAAATTAGAGCAGGATTCAGTTCTATATAGACATTCTTTAGCCCTAAGAACTCAGAGTGTTTCAGTAAAATCTGATTTCAGTAAATATAAACAGTGTAAATCAGTCTAAAACCGGTGTTTGTTCTCCTACACTCTTGCCGTTTGCTGCTCTTTCTCTCGTCCGCTCTCCGGAGCCCCTCCCTCTGTGGGTTTTCCCCACCCACTTGTGGGCGGAGACTATCCTGAAAGTTCGCCCGGGTTCAAAGATCTTGTTTTTTCTGTTGGTTTGTAAAACCTACAATAAAAGAAATTTGTTCATCTTTGTTCTTTATAGTCATTTGCGTGCGATGCCATTTTTTAAAAGCCCAGTAGTGGGTTTTATTTTTACATGTTTTTTAAATTACAGTAAGAAACATAGAAACACCAAACAAAGCTCAGCATGACGCCTGACACCTCGAGCATCAACACCAACGAGAGGAACTGAAGGAGCTATAAGGAGCTGTTTTGCCAAATGATGACAATTTACCATTTGTTGTGCCTCTGGCACGGATCCGTGCTGCTCACATTCTAAGGATTAAAACCACTGACTTGAAGTACACTCTTGATTTCATGATAAAAACAATTTCAATCAGGGTCAAGACATCCTAAATGTTTACACTGTATAAGTACAACCTTGTTGATTCTGTACAGAAGCTATCTCCTAACAACAATTAATTAATTGAATAATTAAAGAATGTAAAAAAAAAAAATTAAATAAATCCATCCATCGCCTAGGCTGCACTAATTATGTCCTAATCCTCTTGTACGCAAGGTGATCTTGTGTCTCGAGTAATTCATTCCACTACTTAACATTTAACAGTGTGACAACCTTTAATTACATTTGGCTATTCTGACTACATTTGGACATGTAATTAGACTGTTCTTGGCTCACCGCTCCCTCATGAGGAGCAGCAGAAGGAGGGAGGGCACGCAGGGACAACAAGAGGAGAGAAGAAGATAAAACTGCATTAGCACTACTTTCAACCTCAAGTCAGTGTGTCCATCACTACTGATGTCTTCATCGATTCATGATGATTGTATGACTGAAGACCTTCCTGCTTTGGGACATATTCATCTTCGAAGCGATTCCTTAGGAGGACCACCTTCGGTTCCCTATTGAGTCCAATGGATGGTTCCTTGAAGATCCATCCATTTTTTTGCAAACAAGATATGGAAACTAAAAGTTTTAAAGGGCCTCCTATTATAAAGCTACAGAAACTTCATAAACATAAAAGGTTCCCAGATGATTCCTGCCTGGACAATAGGTCCTAGGAAAAACCTGAAACGGTTATAAAGCCTTTGTACTATGTGGAGGTTCTTTGAACTTTTCAAAAAAGAACAATGGTTCTTCAAGAAACCTTAATGAAAAGACCTTTAGGGACCCAAATGTATTTTGTTTGTGGCATTGCTCCAAAGAAGCCTTTCTGGCAACTTTATTTTTAACAGGCTGAAACCAGCAGCAATGCAGGTCTACTCTTAGAATTAAACTGCCTGTTTTCGTTACTGTGCCTTTAAGACTGATATTTGTAAACAAGCTTTGCTCTGATTGGCTGCCCTGTTCGAAAAAACACAGTTTGGGCTGAAACACTCCTTATAACTTCGGCATGAGTGGGAGGAGCTAAACTGCTGTAGACTAAATGGTTGGCTACATGGGTTGAGTTGATCCTTGTGACATCAAAGAAATAAATACACAAAACAAGCTGTTTTTCGCAGCTTAGTTCCCATATATGCATGGTACAGACTGGTTTGGGGTGGTGGAGGCCTAGTGGGTAGGATACTTGCTTCTGGACCAAGAGGTCATGGGTTTGAATCCCACCTTCAGCATACCACCACTGGGCTCCTGAGCAAGACCCTTAACCCAAAATTGCGCCAGGGAGACTGCCCCCTGTAGTTAGGGAAGGGAAGTCGCTTTGGAGAAAAGCATCTGCTAAATGCTGGCACTGTTTATTTTAAAACAATGTTTATGCACAGCATCAAGCTCTTTAATTGAAAACAAAAGGAAGAGAAAATGTCCATAATATGGGTCCATTATGGGTCCTTGGCGTAAGGTACGGATTTCTTAAAAAAGAGACAGAAAACATTTACTATTTCACGTTGTCACGCACGTTTAAATGACTGCACATAATCAGGCCACAGCTCCCTGGCATCACTAACAACAGGTCCATGCTGTAAACGTCACTGATGTGCTGCGTTCACTATAAAA
The DNA here is from genome assembly GCA_037576975.1 of Alestes dentex. NCBI lineage: Eukaryota > Metazoa > Chordata > Actinopteri > Characiformes > Alestidae > Alestes > Alestes dentex. Next base: position 3,174,216 of record JBBIGA010000083.1, read on the forward strand.
ATCCGTGTTTCATGAATCAAACAGCCGGAAGCGTTCACTCATCCACTTTATAAAGGAGGCTGTCAGTATGGCCGTGCTGATAGAACAGCTATGCAGCATTCAAGTGCTTGCCTACACGGCTGAAGTCTGTAAACACCGACAAGCCTCATTCTTTAGGAAGTCTGCATGTAATCTGTTATGTTGTCAGTGCCAGTGTACATGAAGGAGCCAGCAGAATGTAGATGCAGACACTTATGGCCTCTGAGCTGGAATTCATTTTCTATGGCACACTCTCACTTAATCAATAGCCAGCAGCATCTGATAAACTCATGAGATCAAGTAAGACACCGGGAATACATTAATAATAATATCTCCCTATACATATATATGACCCAAGGACATTTTACATAGGAGAGGGAAAACTGGAATAAGAATAGCAAAGAGGAAGGTTTTTAAGGGCCCATAACCTCCATCTTAGATTTTGTCATTTAAAATGTATTGGAGCAATACCTAAAGAGATTTAAACTTGTGGAAATGGAACCAGCTCTACACCGCCCTTTTCTATACTGCACACGTTTCTATACTGCACTTTTCTATATTGCGCATGTTTCTTTATTGTACACTTTTCTATATTGCACACATTTGTACATGGCACACTTTTCTATATTGTACACTTTTCTACACTGCAGGCATTTCTATATTACATACTTTTCTATACTACACACTTTCTATGTGGCACACTTCTATATTGTACACTTTTCTACACTGTACACTCTTCCATGCTGCACACTTTTCTATACTGCACACTTTTCAATGTTGCACACATTTCTGTATGGCACACTTTTCAATAAAGCACACTTTTCCATACTCCACACCTTTCTAAACTGCACACTTTTCTATGTGACACACTTTTCCATACTGCACATTTTCCTATACTGCACACTTTTCTCTATGGCACACTTTTCTATACTCCACACCTTTCTAAACTGCACACTTTTCTCTATGACACACTCTTCTATACTCCACACCTTTCTAAACTGCACACTTTTCTCTATGACACACTCTTCTATACTCCACACCTTTCTATACTGCGCACTTTTCTCTATACTGCACACTTTTCTATGCTGCACACAGATTACATGCACACTTTCAAAGGTTCCTAAATGGTTCCTAAAAAACATGTTACTTTACATTATGGGAAGGTTCTTTAAATTCTACATAGGTTCACTTACAAAATGTGTTACTCATTTGTTTATGCTTCTTTGAAGAATCGTCCACTAACAGGTTCTTTAGGTCCATATTTCTTTAAGTGGAGTCTGTGGGGTATTTCCAGGGGCTCCCTGATATTGTTTGTTATTTTTTATATTTTATAATACTTGACATGGAAATAAAGAGTAAATCTTTGACATTAGTCAATTATCTTTCACTCAACATTAGCTAATGTTGGAATTATGTATTGGCAATATTATAATAAGTATAACGTCACAAGACTTTGTCTTCACACACGATATCTATCACAGTATTTCACTTTTCTGAGGTTTTATAAGCTGGTAAAGACAAAAAGAACTAATATAGAATATGATAATATATTTTTCAGGATTCAGTATCTGGTGACATTTGCAATAGGCTCAGAAAAGCTTATTATAACAAAGAAAATATAACCACAATGGCCATTTTGAACACAATCATCTGCAATACTGTAACTAGATAATCCCTACAGACAGCTATTTAAACCGAATTTGATTTATTTCTAATAAAAGACGCAATACTTTTACTCGTGTGGTACCAAGTGTAGTGCCATTTACTCCATTGCTTTCACAGCGGAAGAGGTCACCTACTGATTTTTTTTTTTGAAGACCTCCCGCTTTAGGGGATTTCATTGGTTCTGCTTCATAGAATCCTTTTTGGCACGTGTATGTTTAAGCCGAAGCGGGTGTGAAAAGTGTTTTCACCCAGAACGTTATAGCTATTATAGCCATTCATGTAAGACCTGAGGTGAGGAGATTTAACATGATCTCCATTTCAAAAGGGTACGTCCCTTTGGAGATCTCACAAATATCACACAGCTACTTTGGTATGGTGAGGGCAAGGTGACACATACAGCATGGAGAAATGGCCTAGAGTGATATTTTGGTAAAAGGCCATTGCATGGATTTCATGATGTATTTGTAAGATGTAGAACATCATACAAAGACGTTTTCTCAATGCTGTGTTCTCCTCCCTACTCAATTCTCTGTAGAAAGGAGTTCATAAGTCATCTGGACCTGGGTAGGGAGTTGAAGACGTTTCGTCTCTCATCCAAGAGACTTTATCAATTCTGAAGTTAACTGGTAAGAACTGAGCTTGTATCCCCTAGAGGGAGGTGCTTACCTGAAACCTACTGCTATTGGTCTGTAGAGGATGAAAAGGCCTAAGTTAGTACTCAATTCTCTCTGCCTCTCTCTGTATCTAATTACCTCTACGAGCAATGCATGTGCATTGATAAAAAGATCTTTTACCATTTAAAGGTTCTATTTGTGATGCCATAGAACAACCAGGTTTTGCTCCTGAAAAACCTTTCAGTGGATGGTTCTCGAGAGAAAAATGTGTGAAGAACCTTTTCAGGATCTAAGAAAACTGGTGCAGAACCTTTACATTATGGCATGATTCTTAAAATCTGTAAAGAGTCTCCAATCTCTTTTCTCAAAATGGTTCTTTAAAGAGACTAAAAGTGGTTGTTGTATGACATTGCTCAAAGAACCCTTTGTTGTTAAAGAGTGTTGGCTTACATGCATAGGAAAATCTTAAATTGATCTAGAACCATTACATTACATTCTTTCAGAATGTTCTTGACACTTGCACATGCATTACATTATACAAATGCAAGCATCCTCCATTGATTCAATATCTAATGATTCACAATACGCTCAGAAAAGCTTTTTACGACCAACGTTATCTGAATAAAGAAAATATAACCACAATGCCCATTTCTAACCTAAATACTAAATCATATGCTTATTGTAACTAGACAACCCTCACAGTAAAGTATTTCAATGGCGCACTACTGCTTTGTGTAAGACTGAATTTGATGTATGTTGATGTAGATGCAATGCTTTTACTTCTTATGTTCCAAATGTGGTACCATTTAATGCACTGGTTTCACAAGTTTTTGGCGCCATCATTGACACGTTGCTAATGAACAGCTTTCAGGAAGACAGAACAGTAAAAACAAAGGAATTTCAGTAGACAGAGGTGGGCTAATGTGCTGAGTTAGCTGTATCGTTTCATTTTGTCTTGACTTTTTCAGAGTGGATCCACTATCATAATTGTTTGTAAAGGCAATGTCTTACCAATAAACAACAAGGGAAGTGCTAACACTTCGCAGTACAGAGGCACTATGCATGCAAACCTGCCCACCTGACGAAGGGAAGTGGACTAAGGATGAGGTCTACAAATAATTACGTGCCCCCTCTGTTACTTAGACTTACAAATCTCAAACTGCTAGCACATAAGTTAACCCTTGGAATTCAGACTGTATCAGTAAAATCTGACTTCAGTAACTATAAACAGTGTAAATCAGTGTAAAACCGGTGTTTGTTCTCCTACACTCTCGCCGTTTGCTGCTCTTTCTCTCGGCCGCTCTCTGCGGGTTTTCCCCACCCACTTGTGGGCGGAGACTATCCTGAAAGTTCTCACGATTTCAAAGATCTTCTGTTTGTGCTGTTTGATCCTAAAACCTAAAATAAAAGAATAGTGTTCATTTTCAGTTCTTCATGGGAATTTATGTGGCACCATTTTTAAAACCCCTCTAGTGGTTATAATTATAATTGCATGTTTTTAAGATTACAATAACTTCGGTTCTGTGTGACAGAGGAACACCAAACAAAGCTCAGCATGACGTCTGACACCTCGAGCTTCGACACAAACTGGGAGAACGTCCGCATAAATAGTCGTTTTGCTGTATGACAACAATTTTACCATTTGTTGTGCTTCCGGCACGCTCGGGTTCTAATGGTTAAAAAAATTCATTTTTAACTATTACAATAACAGAAAACCCATTGAAAGTGCCATTGTTTATTCAAAAGCCTGCCCAGTGATTTCTTTATAAGTGCGTTTTACTGGGGAAACACATCAAAATGATTGCCCAATAGCTATGGATGCAGCAAATAGCAATTAGCTTAAAAACAATGGCTCTTGTAGAGTAGAGCTCTGCACCAACTAGCACAGCGAACTTCACGCTGCTCTCCATACCTCCACGGCACACAGTCATTTATTAATCTATGTGGAAATTGCTCACCAGTACTTTCTTTCCTATCAGTATGCTTTTGAATAATTCACTTGCCTGTCCTAGAAGTGATGACGGGACAGAACGGTAACAGCTGATCGATGTCTCAGTGCCACAGCCATCATCCATCAGTTCTCAGTGGAAACAAATAGCCTCCAAATAAGGTGGGTTTTATCTACTGAGATTGCATTCGTTCCATCACAGGCTACAGGTGCCCCACGATGGCAAGCGAGCAGTCTCTCTAATTTCTAAAAATGTTCCCTTTCCATTTACGTTCCTTCCGCATCTTATTTTCCAAGATGGTTCAGTTTTGGAGTTCATCTCAGTTCATAATAATATGGTAGTGGATCCACTCTGAACAATTCAAGACCCCACGCCAGGAAACAGCTATCTGAGCATATTAGTCCACCTCTGCCTACTGAAATTTCTTTATTTTTTATTGTTCTGCCAGAACACTGTCACACTGAAGAACCTCTCAATGGATGGTGCTTCCATTTTGATAAATGAATGCAAGTGCAAGTATGAGGAACATGTTTAAAGAAGCTTTACGTAACACAGTCCTAGATCAATTAAATATGTTTTCCTGTGTATGTGCGCCAACACTCTTTGAAAAGGTGCAACTCAGGGTTCTTCATAGTAGAAAAGAAGAAATACGGCCTTGAGTAGAAAAGAAGAAATACGGCCTTGAGTCAGAACAAGCTGTATGGAGTCAGTGCAACTTAAAAAGTACAACTACAGTTGAGAATGGTACAAGCACACTACATGGACAAAAGTATTGGGACGCATGACCTTTACACCAACGGGGACTTTGATGACATTGCACTCAAATCCATAGACTTTAATGTGGAGTTGATCCTCCCTTTGCAGCTTTAACAGCTTTCACTCTTATTGGAAGGCTTTCCACAAGATTTTAGAGTTTCTGTGGGAATTTGTTTCCATTCATTCTGTAGAGCATTAATGAGGTCAGACACTGATGTTGGATGAGAAGGTCTGGATCACAATCTCCGTTCCAGTCATCCCAAAGGTGCTGGATGGGGTTGAGGTCAGGACTCTGTGTGGACCTGTCAAGTTCTTCCACACTGAACTCCTTCAGCCACGTCTTTATGGAGCTCGCTTTGCACACTGGGACACAGTCATGCTGGAATAGAAAAGGTTCTTCCCCAAACTGTGTCCACAAAGTTGGAAGCATGGCGTTGTCCAAAATGTCTTGGTCTGCTGAAGCAGTAAGATTGTCCTTCACCTGGAAGTAAGACGTCACCTGAATTGATGTGTCCCAATATTTTTTTTCCATATAGTGCATCTTGAGTGAGTTTTGATTGTAACAGTTTTAATAAAAACTTGGAACTGGTAGAGAAGTTGTGCTTATGGAGGTTCTTTAGACTTTAAACACTGTTCAAATCTGTCTTTCTAAAATGCTCCTTGAAGGAGCCTCTTCTGAACGGTCCCTCTGAAAAACAAAGGTCTCCCATGGCGTTGCTCCAAAGAACCCTTCTTGGCACCTTAATTTTGCACAGGGTACTGATCAGTCGTATTTATTTATACTATTTGAGAAAATCTTAGCGGGTTTTAATTGTGAGAACCTTTCAAAGCATGCACAGTCACGACACATACAGGAGGACGGGTGGTGTGGTCGTGTTTTGCGACTGTTTGCTTGCTCTGACCAATTTTGTTTTTCGTGCGCCAAGTAAATACGTTAGTGAACAAATTAATTACCGAACATGTGTACACATAAATAATGAGGCAAGCAGATTAGGGGACTAAACAGCCAACAGAAGATCATAAACACACATCATGAACACACTCTGCATTATATGGAGCCACTGGCAACGGCGGTCCTTTTTTTTTTTCTTGAATGGCAAACATGAAGATCGTTAATACATTCGCTGAGACCCATATAGCCTCTCTCTCTCTCTCTCTCTCTCTCTCTCTCTCTCTCTCTCTCTCTCTCTCCCCTCTCTCTCTCTCTCTCTCTCTCT
>JBBIGA010000083.1:3203864-3216254 GCA_037576975.1 Alestes dentex
GTGTGTGTGTGTGTGTGTGTGTGTGTGTGTGTGTGTGTGTGTGTGTGTGTGTGTGTGTGTCTGTAATAGAAGGCTGGCAGTGCCAGCTGCTGTGTGTGGCAGTGTGTTAGTCACAGGGCATATTGTGTGGAACCACAGGGGGGGCAGGGGGTGGAAATGAGGATAGAAGATGGTGGGTGAAGTGGTGCAGAAAGGCTTTAAATACAACCCACAAGCCAAATGGGAAAGAGCTCGTGTCTGCTTTAAAAAGAACATTAAAAGAGGATACATCAAACCTGCAATATCATAGTAGCTTCACGTTTATGCAAATGTAAAGGCTCTGTGGTTTAGAAGTCGGCCTACCTTTCGGCTATCTGATTCACCTGGTTAATGTCGTTTTGTTCAGCTTTGTTACGTTCTCTGCTCCACATATGGTTTTAAAGTAGTACCCCTGTGTTTTTCGACATCATCTCAATTGGCGCTTAGTAGATGAACACAAAAGCTGTTTCAGTGAAAGGCAGTGGTCTGCTGCTTGAGGACGACAACAATTTATAGAAGAGGCCTGAACAGGAGGGAAACTGAAGCGCAAACCTGATCCGGGACTCGGCCTGACCTGTCCTATTAAATTGCTGAACGTGCCTGACAGTGCACAGCATCTGACCTCCAGCTGTTTAGCCTTGCTTGTCTCTCAAATATACACTACCAGTCAAAAGTTTGGACACACCTTCTCATTTAACCATTTCCTTTGTTTTTATTATTGGCTACATTGTAGATTAATATTGAAAGCATCATCTATTTAACAGGTGTTCTTCGTCAAGAGTCCATTAGTGGAATTTCTTGCCTTCTTAGTGTGTTCGGGATCATCAGTTGTGATGGTCGGGTTGGTACACAGCCAGTGATCCTATTCGACTACGGCAAGAACTGCTTAACTAAGTAAAAAGAAACAACAGTCCATCATTACCTTATTACAAAACATATTCTGGTTTGTTGAACTCTTTTTTGTTTACTGAATAATTCCATGTGTTCCTTCATCATTTTGTTTGTTTTCAATATTAATCTACTATGTAGAAAATAATAAAAACAAAGAAAAAACATTGATTGAGAAGGAGTGTCCAAACTTTTGACTGGTAGTGTATATACACGATACAGGGCAGCTCTAGTGGTTAGGGTGTTGCCCTGCAATCAGAAGGTTGTGGGTTCAAATCCCAACGTTGCTAGCGTCATCTCTGAGGATCTCTTGAGCAAGATACCATCCCCACACACTGCCCCCTAGTGGCAGCCCACTGCTTCACTTGGTGAATGGGGTTAAGTACAGAGAAAGAATTTCACACTGTTCACACTGTGGTGTGTTCACATGTGACTATAAGGGGCCACTTTACTTTAAATATTGGGACATGCCACTTAATTATCGAATTCAGGTATTATCATCCTCACCTCCAGCATTTTCATTCTCACTTTAGAGAATGAAAAATGGTTCTTCTAGTTGAAATGGTTGTGCAAAATTTTGGTACATAGAAACAACATACACCTTAAGAGGCTCCTTTAATAGAGAGAATTAGATTAAAAGCCAGAAATGGTCAACATTTGTCTCAGCATTAAAGGATTAATATAACAGAATATACACTATGTGGACAAAAGTTTTGGGACACACCTGTTTTCCAGGGTTTGTGCTGGGCCAATGAAGGCCAATCTTAATGCTTCAGCAGACCAAGACACTTTGGACAACGTCACGCTTCCAACTTTGTGTACACAATTTAGGGAAGAACTGTGCGACTGTGTCTCATAAAGACAAGGCCCATAAAGACATGGTTAGGTGAGTTTGGCATGGAAGAACTTGACTGGCCCTGTCAGAGCCCTGACCTCAACCCCAACCTCCAATTTCTGTTGGTTATGCTGCTTCTACTTTCTCCTTTTGTCCACGTTGCTGCTGTAACAATGCACATTTCCCACCTGTTGGACTATAAATGCGTTATCTTATCTTATCCTTCTTGGGGTCACATTCACCCACTCCTCCAAATCTGGGGAAATTCCCAACAGAGCTAATGCTAGTATGAATACACAAAGGTGAACATGTGACAGAGAGAGAGAGAGAGGATGACAGGGAAAATGCATGACAGTGTGCAAAATGTGGCTGATATTGTACACAATCATGTTTTAGCACCCTGTAAGAAAATTGCATGATATTACACATAAGACTATGCTAGTGGAACTACATCCCTATAGAAGGTTTGGGTGGAAAACAGTATATTAAATGTCCCATACTCTAAATCCCGTACTCTAAATCTGTCCTACATTTTAGTTTTTAGTCATCTTATGACATTTGTGTGGTTTTAGTCACCAGAGAAAGAATCCTAATGCATTTTCCCATGATCATTTTCCAACCTCACTTCATCAATTATAATCGAACAGGCATTGTGACCTGACAGATGCTCACCCATCAGCCATCACATTAAAACCACCTGCCTAACACTGTGCAGGTCTCCTTCACACCACCAAAACTGCCATAACTCATCGAGGCATGGTCTCCACGAGAGCTCTGAAGGTGTGCTGTAGTATCTGAGAGCAGATTCTTTAAGTCTGTAAGTTGTGAGGTGGGGCCTTCATGAATTGGACTCATTTATTCAGAACATCCCACAGACTACATATTTAATTGTGGGTCCCGTCAGGCCTGAGCACTGTAGCAGGCCTGTAATTCTTTTGAAATATCTAAATATTTAGAACACTTTCCGTTGTTCTTGCAAAACCTCCATAGATACATAAGTTGTTACGGACATTGTGAAAAGCAGCACTGTAAAACTTGTTCTGAGCATTCATTCACCCTCCACTGGTTTTTTTTTTTTTTTGCATGCATGTCTGTGGTGGGTTCTGCTCCTCGGGGAAACAGCCCATGAGGCATTAGTAGCACCTGCTCCCACCTGTGACTAATGAGAGTAGACACCGGATCATACAACAAAATGACAGGCTTGAAAATGGCTATAAATGGGCAATGTCATTACAGTTCAAATGTTTGTGTGGTAGGGGGTAATCCTTCTGCATCTGGGGAGCAACACATGCTGGTCTATGGCATCCATTCTAGAAGTTCTAAACGCTAGTTTCCTGTGTAACATCTAAATGAATGCTGATTGGACTCAAAAAATAAATGCAGTTGAAATTACTTCACAATTGGACCCAGTTTGAGGCCAATGATCACTTCATGCGTGATGCTAATCACCCAATATGGCTTTTTTTGGCCACTTTAATGGTTTTTGTGGTATTGGCATGGTGGAAAAGGGCCTAGTTTGACCAAGTCAAATGTGTTATTCAGCAATCCCACAGCACACAAGTTTGTTGTTTGTCTTGTTTGCCCCCTAACAGGGTCATTTCTCCTACAAATAGCTCTGACATTCCAAGAGACCCACTGGGAGGTCACTAACAAGCCACTGTTTTCTCTGCCTTGGATTATTTTGTGGCCAAGGAGAGTGTGCTTAAATTGCGAAGGACCATTCTCCTAGTATTTTATTCCAAATGATCCTCAGATGTAAAGTCTTTGACAGCTTGCTGGTGAATGTGCACCACTGCCGTGCAGAGACGTTCAATTCTGGAGGAACTTCGCTTCAGAAACGGAGCTTAAGCAATCAACGTTATTTGCCTACAGCTGGAGGGAGAGGAGCGAGCTGCCTGGTGACAGAAACTCTTTATTGCTGTATCAAAGGGGCACCATAAATCAGGACAGGAATGATGCGGCAATATCTTACAGAGCCAGATGATTTCCACTTGGCTGGAGCAGCACCATCGTCCTTATAATCAAAAGGAGCAGATGCTAACTGTGAGGGAAGGTCATTTAGCATGGAGAACATGATGAGACTGTTGATGTCGCTATGATCTATACCAAATCAAGAAGAATGCTCGAACTTTGATTCGATTAACAGCGCCTCATCATACATTTTTTCTCTTTGGCGGTCTGCTCATTACATTTTTGTTGTTTTATGCACCAAGAACAGTTTTAATTTTTCACATCACCATTTTCCAATTTCTCTCCAGCGCTTAGATGAAGCAAGCTGTTTTATAACTTCAGTGAGATTGGGTGGGGTTTACTAGTCAGATGCGGTATATAGACAAAAGTATTGGGACGTCTGACCATTACACAAACAGGGACTTTAATGACACTTTTGCAGTCTCGGTTCCAGTTCATCCCAACGGTACTGGATGGGGTTGAGGTCAGGACTCTGTGTGGGCCAGTCATGTTCTTCCACACCACGTCTTTATGGAGCTCACTTTGTGCACTGGGACACAGTCATGCTATAGAAAAGGTTCTTCCATAAACTGTGTCCACAAAGTTGGAAGCATGAAGTTGTCTAAAATGCCTTGGTTTGCCGAAGCATTAAGATTGTCCTTCACTGGAAGTAAGGGGCCTAGCCCAAACCCTGACAAACAGGTGTGTCCCAATACTTTTGTCCATTTAGTAAATGCACCTGTGATGTCACAGAAACATTTATTTCAAAGGGGGCTGTTTTGCAGTTTAGTTTTCATGTAGGGAGAGTGAATGTGTTGAAACACAAAACAGCAAATACGCATGTTTTGGAAATTTAACAACGTTTAAATAATGTGCCAAACTATTTCATTTAAATAAACATGAGACAAAGTTGTTTTTCTTTGAAATGGGAAGGAAAATATAAGAGCAATAAAGACAAATCTGTATTCAAGATAACATTTCAAGTGTAATGTATTGGCTTGATGCAAACACCTAAGAAAACCTCACAAATCACTCTTGCTTTCATTACCGTATTCATAACTATAACTATTAACATGTCAAACTTTCTTGCCTAGGCAAACAGAAACCAATCTGCACGGCACAATGTTTTCACTTATCAACCCGGCGTTCATTTCCTCCTGTCATTTAGGTTTTTACGAGATGATGCAAAGAGCTTTGATATGCTAATTCTGGCCACTGTAGGTTAAGGCCGGGTCTCTCTGTTTGTTTCTTCGGTAATTTATGAAGTGCTTGCACATGTTCTCAAGGATAAACACGCCGCATACCCACACAGGATGTAAAGCACATGCAACACGAGGGCAATTTCAATGAATTCTGGACAATAATAGATGCAAATGCCATTACTCATGCCAATATGACCACCAATACAATTAAGAATGATCCGCTTTATTCATTATTCATTAGTCATTGTCACAGCTCAACCTGACGTGACCTTAACAGAGTCATAATATTCTCGGGTCAGCTTTCAGACAAGATGTGTGATCATTAATGCCTGTAAGTCCAGAGCTATTCAATTCAGTATAATTTGCTGCATCCAAAAGTGAGCTTTGCTCTGTGTATTTTAAATACTTTTGTTAATGTCATTTCTAATTAAATAATATGCAGTAATAGCAAAAAAAAAACGAGGTTGTAAAAGACATTAATAAATGAATGAACGAATTAATAAATGAAAGCATGAAATATCACATGAAATATCACATGAAATATCGCCACATATTTCAGAATTGTTCATAATGCAACATCACCGGATCACTCAAAGCGCTTGAAGGAGAACAATAACCGCTAATTCTGTTAGGTCACCTGACAGGAAGGCATGCTGGACAGCATCATTCTGGGTGATGAGACCTTTCTACCCACCCAGAGAGAGCGAGTCCAATTGTGTTCTCTCGGCCTCCTAGTTATGGCTACATAAATGGTTAATGTCATTTTTACTTAAATAACATGCAGTAAAAATGAGGACGTTAATGACATTCATAAATGAATGGATGAATTTATGAATGAAAGCATGAATGTGGGTAAAAGCTAGGCACGTATTTCCTCCAAGTCACATGATGTATCACCACATATTTCAGAATTGTTCAAAATGCAACATCACCGGATCGTCCAAAGCACTTAAAGGAGAACACTAATCGCTACTTCTATTACGTCAGCCAACAGGCATCCATGGTTTTGCCATTCAGTGTTCTGTATGAAATCATAGGGACCAATACAATATCGATACCATTTTCAGACCAAACAATATCACAGAACTATAAATTTAACAACTGTAATCATAACCCTGATTCAAACAGCATCTCACATTATAATACTGAAAGGGCTTATACTGCAGAAACCTGTTTTCTCCTGCGCTCCCCTAACCCAAAGTGCATATTACACATATTTGCACATTTGCTATTCCAGTAATCTGTAAGCAAAAACACTTTATTCACAGGGAACTGGAAATTAATGCGTGTATATGTCTTTTTTCTTCAATAAGCCATGGATAACGATAAGTCATTGATTGCACAATAGAGCAGAATGTAAAAGAGTGCAATCTCTTTGCCAAATTGCTCCCCTGGAGAAGAGTTATGAGCAGTGCAAAAGCACTGAAGCGATGTGTGTTCTTTTTTTTTTCCCCCCAACTTCATCCCAAATGGAATCAGTGGAATCATTACGGTGTGCTGTGGCAGCCTCTTGGCAGCTTTTAACAAGTCTCTCCCTCTTATATCACCTGCTGCAGTTATAACTAATGGAGGCTTGATTAATCCACATCTTACGCTGTGAGCGGCTGAGCTGTAAGCATCCTTCAGTAACGTCCGTATTTAACAGCAGCCCTCCAGCCGTTTGCATGCTCGTGCATCTATTAGCGCTGTCAGTTTTGAAAGTTCTGCTGGAGACGTTCTCATGTTAAATGACACTGGCGGACAAAGTGCACAAATTTAGCACTTGACCCTATTTGTAAATGGTACAAAGGTACTGGAGTGTGCCCTAAGAAGTCAATAATTATATAGTAAATGATTTTACTATACTATACTACACACACACACACACACATCTTTATATTATTATGATTAAATATGCAATATATATACATATTGCATATTTTGAAGTCATTTGAATCACGGTTATAGCGTGTATAATTCTGCACTTTTGACTTTTTTTGTTAAGAAACAACATAAAATATCACCTCTACTTGAATACAAATGTGGTATTAAGTAAAACATTTTCTCCACAGTGACCTATGAAAGACAAATAATTAATACGTAGTCACACAAAGTGTTTATCAGTGGCAAAAAGCATATTTTATCAGTGGCCAAAAGCATAAATATTAACAGTAAAAGTATAAACTTCTTCTTCTTCTTCTTCTTCTTCTTATTATTATTATTATTATTATTATTATTATGAGTAACTGTACTGAACTGTACCTGAAGCTGCAGATGTGAAAAGAGTTCTAAAAATATGAATACTCTACAGGAACTCTTGCAAGCTCTTGATTATTAATGCTTTATTACTGCCTTATATTTGCACTAAATATGTAAATTATTGCTCAATTCGAGTGCCTGTGGGATGTTCTGGACAAACACGCCCAATCCATGGAGTCCCTATTGCACAACTTACATGACTTACAGGGTCTGCTGCTAAAATATTAGAGCAGATACCAGAGTGATCAGAGTGTATCCGCTTCTTTACAATGCAGTTTCTTTTAGTCCAGACTAAATGGGACCCAGTACAGATCAGTTCAGCCGCCTGGTCAGCTGGAAACTGAGGTTGGAAAATAATCATGGGAAAATGCATTAGGATTGCTTTTGGTGAATAAAACCCACACAAACGTTATAAACGGACCTAAAAACTTTCTACAGGGATGTAATTCCACTAGAATAGTCTTATGCGTAGTAGTCTACCAAGTGCAATATCGTGCAATCAGGTGCTAAAACGTTATCATTATGTGCAATATCTTATAATGTGAAATATCACAACTTATGTCAGTTATATACTACTGATCTCTATTATGTGCAATAACAGACTCCTAACCACAATTTATGTTATTAGTAATTCACTTAACTGTAAGTTACTAATCTAGTTACTAATCTATAGTATTTATACCCAGCATTTGTTTCTATAGCAGTTTTTTTTATTGGATTTATTTAGACTGTGTATTTTATACTGTTGTCTCTGTGCCTGTGCAGTCGTAAAATAAGCAATTTCGTCTGGGATCCATAAAGTTTTCTGATTTGGCTAAAACAAAAAGCACAGTGTGGCAACATTAAGTGCTGTCTCGCATTTTTTTTTACAGCTGGTCCTGAGGGATGAAATAGTGTTAGTCTTTTGGCAAATAAATGGTGAGAAAATCCTGTTTCTGAAGCTCAGTGCTATCATCTAGCACCTTTGACTGCTGTCTTTGTTATAAAATGCCTCTCAACAACATGCCTCTGAGACACGGCTGCTGTTTTATGATTGGTGGAGGAAATTCTGGCTGCCACCAGTTGCCCAAACTTCAGTAAATCAAACATGTAATCCAGTAGCTCTCTCATTTTTCGCATGATCTTCGTTCAAGTACTTAGGAAAGCGAGGCTGAGGCACATTTTCTGCTCTTCCGTGTACTCAGAGCATTAGCTGCACGTTTTTGGTTCTTTCATAAATAAACATGCATTCTGAAACAGCTACCAGAGGCTTGTCACATCCGAGTAGGACCTACAGAGAGCATTAAAGTAAAACTGGGATGGAGGGATGGAGGGATAGGGATAGAGGGATGCATGAATGGATGGATGGATAGAGGCCGAAGACAGATATTAAATGAAATTATTTCAGGATTTCCTTTCCTGCAGTACGAGCGTCTGAGCTCTAACTAGACTCTCTGCCTGTAACACAGCTATGAGGCCTCTTCGAAACCCGGTGAGAGTGTTGTCATATGAATTTAGCCGACTAAGTGGAAAGCGCTTGATTTTAATTAACATTATCGATTCGCTGCTGTTTGGCTCCTCCTCTCACTGCATGCACCATTTATCTTCCATTACTTGTGGTAAACTGAATTGAATTTCCCAGTTGCTAGGGGCAGCCTTACTGAGAAAATCATCAAAGAGGCACAAGCCATCCTGGCTAGTATGTAATACTTCTAATTTCATTAAAAAAATAAAATAAAATTCTGATGTACACTATATGGACAAAAGTATTGGGACACCTGACCATTACACCAACAGGGACCTTCATGGCATTGCATTCAAAATACATAGACTTTAACATGGAGCTGGTCTCACCTTTCCAGCTATAACAGCTTCGTTCTGGAATGGAAAAGGGTTCTTCTTCAAACTGTTTCTGCTAAGCTGGAAGCAGCATGGCATCGTCCAAAATGTCTCGTTCTGATGAAGCGTTAAGATTTCCACCTGAATTCAATAATTATGAGGAGAGTCCCAATACTTTTGTCCATATAGTTTACCTGCCAAATCTGGGACAGCTGTATATCTGGCTAAGTATACAGGCTAACGTATGTATACACTATAAAATATCAAGGTGAAAAAGGTATTCTTTAGAGCAATGCCAGAGAAGAACCCTCTTTGGCAACCTAAAAGGCCTTTCACTGGATGAACTAAATGAGATGTGGAGAATCTTTATAAAGTTTAAAGAACCTCCACATAATATAAAGGTCCTATACTAATTATAAGGGTCTTTCCTAGAGCTCTACATGCAAGTCAGCATTCTCTCTAGACTAACGTTGCCATGTATTGCATTAATCAGTTGAATTCATGAGGATGGAGGCTCCTCAAAAGAGCCTTACCCAGGTTTCCGGTCATCAGGTAGGCATTGTGGAAATCTTTCATGCCCAGTCCAACAATGTGAATGAACTCCTCAATAACCTGCATCAGCTCCACTGATCCTGGGTAGATCTAAAAAAAAACAACAACAACAACAAAGAGAAAGAGACAGAGAGAATTACTAAGGGTTTTGGTGACAGCTCCATTGGTTAATTTATGCAAAGCAGCTTTCGATATACTGGACATTGATTTCTGGAAGAATATTGACTTTTGCTCTGTACATTTCCTTTTACGGGTGAATATAAGAGTAAATTAATTTTCCGTAAGCCTGATTAAGTACTGAAAAGTACATGTTTTAAACCTTTTGTGGCAGTTTTAGGTGTACATAGGACACATTTTGCCTGGATGTTATGTAGAAAATTTGTATGCAAGCATCAAATGTACATTACATTCACTAACTTTTGAGTGACTGATTATGACCACAATTGCGTGAAATACGCTATATGGACAAAAGTATTGGGACGCACGAACATTACACCAACAGGGACATTAATGACATTGTATTCAATAACACATACTTAGAGTTGGTCCCACCCCCCCACCCCTTGCAGAACTTCATGCTGGAATAGAAAAGGTTCTTTTCCAAACTGTCCTCAAAGTTGGAAGCGTGGCGTTGTCCAAAATGTCTTGGTCTGCTGAAGCATTAAGATTAAGCCCTTCACTGCAAATAAGCGACTGAATTCAATAATTAAGAACACTTTTGTCCATTTAGTGTATTCTCTGCCTCTACAAATTAGCTAGACCTTAAAGACTTGCTTAGAAAACATTTACCAAAAGCATGACATTGTTTCGTCTGTAAAAGTCAACAAAATATTTCAGTGTGGTTGCAATACATACTCACAGTTATTTATTGTAGAAAGACATGACCTGTAATTTTCCTGAGCACAGGTATGGGCCTTGAGCTATGCACTATATTAATTAAACCCCAGCGGTCAATTTACTATTTCAAATTTTATATCACTGAGTCTAAATTGGGTACTACTTAACAAGAAGACGATACTTATAAATGCGTTATAAATGATTTATAATCAGGTTGTTAAGTAGGTTGTAGACTGATTATAACTCATTAAAAAGTGGTTATAAACAGTTATAAAACCGGCTGTCACGGGCTCACTCTTTGGCAAGATCTGCTATTATAATGGTAGTGGCATGCTAACAAATACCTGGTGAAGTTCAGTTTAACATTTCTGCCTGAGAAAGATAAGCTCAGTAACTAGAAAGATCTGAGATCTTGCCAAATAGTGAGTCTGCATCGATGTCTGCTATATGGACAAAAGTATTGGGACAGACCTGTTTTTGGGCTAGGCCCCTTACGTCCAGTGAAGGACAATCTTAATGATTCACCAGACCAAGACATTTTGGACAACACCATGCTTCCAACTCTGTGGACACAGTTTGGGGAAGAACCTTTTCTAGTCCAGCATGAAGCTGTTCTAGCTTCAAAGGGGGACCAACTCCATATTAAAGTCTATGTGTTTGAACGCAATTTCATTAAAGTCCCTGTTGGTGTAAGGGTCAGGCGTCCCAATATTTTTGTCCATATAGTTTCTGACAATTGTTATAACTCATAGGTGCTTATTAATGCTTTATAAACTGTCTACAACCTAATGAACAACCTGAGCATTATTATAAGGGTGGTCTTACTCTAAAGTTTTATCCTACGTGGTAAGATACGAATACTTCACTGTAAGTTCACACTATTATAGTGAAGACTGCAACCTGTTTCCTACTTTTCCCACATTTCCTGTTCTTTTTTGCACATCAAAGAAGTCTTTGGAGATGCGCAACTCTTTTTTTTTCAAGGGTTGTGTGTCCTGCAGCAACTCTGTGCTGTGACTTCGAGCCTTCAAGCAGACAGGCCCATATTGAAGAGTGATTGCGCGGGGCACTGTGGCCGTCCTTTGGGACTGGCCATCAGTGTCACAGTAAATGCAGCAGAGGCATTCAGGCCTCAGTCATCCAGGCCCCCCACCCACACACCCCGGCACACCACACACACACACACACACACACACACACACACCCCCCACACACAAATCCCTCTCGGCTGTAGCCAAAGGCCTGTCACTGCACCTGTCCTCTCCTCAGTCAATACCAGGCTGGTCCGGCTAATCCAATCATTGAGCTTCAGGTGACTGGGTCCCGCTAACTGCGTCTGCCATCGCTCTGAAATGCCTCCAAGATTCTTGAAGATAGAGGACAGACTGGCAGGGAGGGACAGCTATATTTACTGTGATCACGCACAAATTCTAGTCTGAGACTCTTGGCTCCACATGCCAAAGCCTGATCGGAAAGCTAGTTTAACAGCTGCATGTCGGTGAGGAATAGGAGGAGTCACATTGATGCATAAATATAATAATTAGAGATAATTGTTATTCAATTAAAAATAATGTCAAACTCATTACCTTAGGTTGTGCCATATGAAAATATGCACCTGCATCTCTCTCTCTCTCTCTCTCTCTCTCTCTCTCTCTCTCTGTCTATCTTTATATCTATTTCTTTCTGTTTGTCTGTCTATCTATCTATCTATCTATCTATCTATCTGTCTGCCTGCCTGTCTATCTATCTGTTATAATATGAGACAAAATATACTGTAGTTGTAATATTAAGAGGAAAATCTCCATCCACTTTGATCAGGCATATACTTACTTTTGCTGGTAAAGATCGCAAAACAACTATATACATGTACATCGTCGCTGTCGGGCCGAAACCTCATATGTCCAAAAGGGCTATTTTTCAGGAAACTCATATATTCTAAATAAATGAATACTGTGTCATCAAAATTGGTATTACCATTTTCAACACTTTTCATTGGTTAATAATTTCTAAATTTTACAGACCCACGTGGAGACTGGCCAATAGTATCGATTT
>JBBIGA010000083.1:3310589-3321944 GCA_037576975.1 Alestes dentex
TATATATATTATGGCTCCTCCATAATTGGGCTCCATAATTGGCATAACAATCATACTGACAATATAAAGTTGGCCACCTTTTTTGGCCTTTTCTGGGAAGGCTTTCCATAACATATTGGAGTGTGTCTGTGAGAATTTGTGCCCATTGTTTTACACCGCTCCAACCAATGCTTAGCACTGTGCATAAGGATCTTAGTTTTGTGTGAGGCAGCAACCGGCAGCGCCACACTGTGAGTTTGCATGGTCTTCTGCTTTGTGGCTGAGCTGTTGTTGCTCTTAGACACTTCCACTTCACAATAATAGCACTTATGGTTGACTGGGGCAGATCTAGCAGAGCAAAAAATCACACACTAATACAGCAAATACTTCTTTACCAGTTAAGAGATGTATAGAAAACAGTGGATCTACCTTAATGCTAAATCTTGTTGTTGTTGTTTCTGAGCTGACTCTGCTCTGATTATTTCCTCCAGGACCACGGTGCAACACAAAGAGCTAGACAACCAAACACTAAAACAAAAAAATGCAGGAACAGTAACAGCACTAGTGTGGGTGATCACAGTATTATGACATACTGTATTCTAGCAGTAGAGTTGCAAAGGAATGCAAAAATTGAGGCAGACAGCAAAAAATAATTGTGCCAAAAAAGCAGGAAGCAGTAGCAAGAATGAATAAATACAGGGTGTTTACAGCAGCAGTTGGGGAGTAAGTAAGGAAGCAGCTCTGTGTGTGTGTGTGTGTGTGTGTGTGTGTGTGTGATGTGCAGTTTGTTATTCAGTTGTGGTTTAGAGTCTGATGGCCTGGGGAAAGAAACTGTTCCCCATCCTGGTAGTGAAGGCCTGGATGCTGCGATACCTGCCAGATGGAGGAAGGGAAACGAGGATGTTTGAGGGGTGTGTGGTGTCATCCACAATGCCAGAGGCTTCGCGAATGTAGTGTATGGTGTAACTGTCTGCAACAGAGGGGAGAGAGACCCCAATGATCTCTTCAGCAGTTCTTACTATCCTTTGCAGGGTCTTGTGATCTGATGTGGCACAGTTTCCATACCACGCCAAGATGCAGCCACAGAGAATGCTCTGTATAGTCCCTCTGTGGAATGCTGTGAGGATTAGGGGGGACGTGTACTCTTCCCATTCTCTGCTGGGGGCAGCTGTGATTCCAAGCGCCTCAAGACGAGCCTCTTGAAGCACTTCATGATGACTAGTGTGACGTAAGTTAGTTTATTATTAATGTTTTGCATAGAGCACTTTGGTACAAACTGAACTGCTGTTTCAAGTCGTGTATATATGCAGAGAGTGAATTTATATTTAAAAAAATGCTAAAAAAAAGCCCACAAAGCCGATTTCAAATCAGAAACAAGGTGACGTGGTTAATCTACACTGCTCCCTGACACCCACTGTTTCATGGTAAGCATTGCTGTATGCTAAGCATAACTTCATAGTTAGCATAACTTAAGCATAACATAATTTCATGCTAAACTGTATGTAAGTGTTTTTGACTGGCTGATAGACCCTCCTGAGGTCTGTATCACTGCAGTACTGCTCCTGCAACCTAACATACTAGCGTTTGTGCTGTTTTATGTAGAAGCTGCTAGCATGCCACACATAGCAAGCAGCAAACTAGACCTGGAGGGGCATGCAGGTTTATGTTGCTCACTACTGTGAAAGATTACACCGATTAACATAGGAGTGGGTTGCATTCAGCTGGGTGCAGCACATCAAGAGGTGTGGTTATTTTTTATTATTTTCCATTGCATTGTTGCCATGGCATTGAGAACTGTGACTCCCCTGCCTGTATTAGAACTACCCACAACACTCTATCCAAGCGTACTGTGTATATTATTTTCTTACGGTCTTATATCTTTTCGTCGGATAAGGTGTCCAATACACGCCTGCCTCAGTGTGCTTCATAATTGTCATAACAATCATTAATTATGCATTACCAAGACTGGGGGCACATGACAGAGGATGAAAGCCTGCCAATATGTTCCGTCTGCATAGCCCCTCCGTGCACACGTCATGATTCATAATTCATCCTTTGTATGAATGATGGGAAAAACAGCAACTTGTATTAGTCGAGCGATTCAGCTGGCCATGAAATGTAACTAAACATCAGAGCACAAATTGTGTGGGTTGGGTATCGGGGGTGGGGGCAAAAGAACACACGCACAAAACCACACACCAAGCCTCTTAGACCCACTGCACCGCAAACAGCAGTTTTGCGCACACGACTAAAAATAAACAACTGCACGTCTGCTAACAAATGCAAATTCACGGGAATGCTCCAAAGAGCACGGCTTTATATAACGTTGCTGAGACAGAGACTGTCTGGCCGGTGCAGAGAAGTGCTCCCAAGATTTAGGACATATTTTTGAAGCAAAGCCCGGTCATGTGCTCGAGTGATGGTGTAAATAATTAATCTGACGTTCAGAGAGTATTGGTGGAGAGCGAATGCTGCAGTGAACAATTGTGAAAAAAAAAAAACCCACTTTAGATTTGTGATTTTGTTCAAACACAGCATGTGAGCACCCTCTGGACAAATTACTATTTTAAAGCACTACTTATTTAAGCCATGGCTGAGAAATGAGGCTTTACATCTGTACTAAAATCGGCCTAGTAGCGATCGCTGGGTAGAGCGATGGCAAAAACATAACATTTCAGTATCTGAAGAGTTCTTCACGATACGTGATCCATATCACGACAGTTCAATTTATGGGGAGTCTTATCAAATGAAACAGATAAAACACCAGAGCCACATTTAAAAATGTTTTAAATGTACTTATTTAAGTACCGACAAAACTCAGGCCCTGGAAAACTTAAGTGTGACTGAAATTTTAATTATCACAATAATGTGAAAATTTGGATTCAATTCAGTATTGATTTTAAGGGGCTAAAAGCCATGATAACAATGTCTGAAATTATCTTTAATTCCCCATCCATCCATTTCCTGAGCCACTTTTCCTATCCAGGGTCACATAAGTCTATCCCAGGGGTAAAAGGGTGAAAGGCAAAGACACAGCTTGGACAGGGAGATTATTTACACTAGACAGGTCACCATTCCATTGCAGGGCAGATGAACAGACAAGGACTCTCACACTCACACTCACTCAGTGGAAAGCATCTTCAATTCACCAGACACACATGTCTATGGGAGGAAACCAGTGAGAACATGAAAACTCCACATACATAAATAAACCACTGGGTGATTCAGTGGCACAACTGGGCCCATGCCATACTGTTTTGTGTTTTATTTTTGCTCCTGAGGTCCCCTTACCTGACCCAACCTAAATTTTCCAAACCAATTGTCCAACATCTCTTCATCCCTTACAATTAAACTGACTGCTTTATCAGGGTCATTAAAAGTGATATATATGTAAACAACCTCTGTTACGACTGGCTAACCTGTATTATGCCTCATTCAAAGCCACTGCTTTGAAATACTCTATACAAATTCGTCATGAAAGGCAGGCTAAACTGCTGTAGACTGAAGAAGAGGATCCACATAACAATGCAAATTTCCCACCTGTTGGACTAACAAAGGGTTATTTTATCTTAGCTTCTTTTATCTTATATTAATGCATTTTGTGATTAATGACATCACAAAAACAAGGGTCTGTTTTGCAGCAATTTTTGTACATATATACTGTATCACAGCAACCTCTTTTAGTTTCTCTTTGGTTTCTCACAATACAGGACATTTAAGGGGTTTAAATCTCAACTATGCTGCGACCCAGATGAGTGATACCACTATTTATTTGTCATTCTCATACAGAGGTTAACATTTCATTTCTGATACTTCTGAAAGTCACACAAAAGGGGAACTTTCTGAATTCTACATGAAAACTAGCAGAAAATATCCACTCCTAAAACAAGATTTCAATGACTTTGCATTCGTCTTGAATACATTTCCACACAAACTGAATGTCTAGTGAATGTCTAGTAAATAGCGTTCACTGTGTCTCATGGTTCGGTACCAGTGTGTTTGTAAAGTAGAGGTACGGGAGCAGAAGTAGTTTCTATACATTATTTTGCACCAATCATCGCCCGTCATATTTTCACAGATAATAACAAAGCGTTGCGTAACAACTTACTACATAAAATAAAAGGAAAAAAAAAAGAAAATTTTCCTATAGTGATTATCATTACCGCAATGAATTACATTCATTATCATGACCACTATGGGCAGTATCATGCCATTACCTCACACAGCTTGTGCCGCTGGGCTCACGGCTGTGTTGTTGACAGTCAGATCAACTGTAGCTCCCTGTACTGAATACCTTTTAGTTTTTGGAAGTCTTTCACGGTGCCTCTGGACAAAGAGGTCAGGGTTCTTCAATAATTCAAGGGGAACATTTCTTTCCTCTTTCAAAGAGAGAGCGGCACCTGAGCTCGCCTGAGCGAGAGAGTTTTCACCTCAGTCGACAGGCTGGAGCTCACCCCCAACCCTGCAGGTAGGGAGGGCTCTTTCAGCTGAGAGAAAAAAGGTCTGAGCATCAAATGTTCTCCATGTCATCTCCCGCCCTTGCTCAAGTGTCGATTCCCTGACTCCAGCCTCGCCTTCGCGGATATTACTCTTTCCCCCCGCGTCTTCCGCTAAGATCTGAAGTGTCTGTCTCTCTGTATTTGGGTGATTGCTTGAAGATTTGGGCAATTCACTTGACAGTCTGTTGTCACAACTGTCAATTCGCCCAACAAATCCTCTGCTAACATACAATCAGTGGTAAAAGAATCCCGAGAAGCCAAAACAAAACAAAGGCAAATCAGTTTGGAGAGAAAATAACGGCTCATTCATTGCCCGGAGCTGTTATTGCTCAAAGAAGGGCTCCATGACCCGCTCAGAGAAAAGGATTTCAGAAATCTGTTCCGTGGTTTTAAAATGATAGTGGTCATGGCAGAGAGCCAAAGGTCAAGACTAGCCATGAGAAGGCCATTAACTTTGCCATTAAAAGCTAAACAATGTGTTTTAAGTTATAACGTCATACCGGAAAAGCAACTGGGATCAGCATAATGACTAAAGCAACCATCGTATAAGCATTAACCCGTAGAATGCGAGCGGCATGGATCTGCGTCAGAAGTGTAACAAATGGTAAATTGTCGTTATATGGCAAAATAGCTCATTAATTGGAAGTTTGTGTTGGTGCTCAAGGTGTCGGACGTCATGCTGAGCTTTGTTTGGTGTTCCTGTGTCACGAAGAATCAAAGTTATTGTCATTTAAAAACATGTAATAATAATAATAACCACTACCCCACTACCGGGGTTCAAAATATGACATTTAAATGACCATAAAGAACAAAAATGAATAGATTTCTTTTATTGTAAGTCTTAGAAACAAACAGAAAAACACAAGGTCTTTGAACCCAGAGAACTTTCAGGATAGTCTCCGCCCACAAGTGGGTGGGGAAAACCCGCAGATGGAGGGGCTCCGGAGAGCGGCCGAGAGAAAGAGCAGCAAACGGCGAGTGTGTAGGAGAATAAACACCATTTTTAGACTGATTTACACTGATTATATTTACTGAAATCAGAGTTTACTAATACACTCAGAAAGCCTTGACATTATAAGTTTGAGTAGCTTCACAAATGCAAAATTCACAAAAATAAAGGAAAGGTTCTTTGAATCATTAAAGAACCACATTGGTTTGCTTGAGGAACATTTCATTTTACTTTTCGTTAAAGAACTATTGGTGCAAATGGGATTGTCAAGTGTCAATGGCAGACTGTGGCAAAAGTGAAGGCCTGCACTTTTGGCCATAAATATGAAAACACAAGCAAAAAAAGGGGGAAAAATACATCTTTAAGATGATACAATATTTTTATATAACATTGCTGAGACAGAGACTGTCTCAAGCATATTTCTGAAGCCAGTTATGCATTCGAGGGAGGGTATAAATAATTAATTTGATGTACGGAGGGCATTGGTAGAGAGTGAATGCTGCTCGACAATGAACGATTGAGAAAAACCCATTCCACATACTGGCGATTTTGTTCAAATCAGCATGTGAGCGCCCTCTGGACAAATTACTATTTTATTTTAAAGTGCTTCTGGTAGGAACCCTTTAAGCCATGGCTGAGAAAAGAGGCTTTACAAGTAGTAATAAAAATAGACTAGAAATTATAGACAGTTTTTTAAGATTTTGTATGTAGTTTCCAGAAATCGTCAGGAGTTCTGTAGAGGCCTAAAAGAACATACAAGAACCTGGAATCTCATCATAATCTTATCATAAATGTTATTCATTAATTAAAGTTTTTCTTAGAACCGTACACCAAGAACCATAATTTTTGTCAATGCACAGTAAAACTTTTGGAGCTTTTACTTTACTTAAATTTGTCAAAAAATACAGGCTCTGGCAATTCTTTGTATGTTAAAGCAAAGCTCCTCAAGCCATTGACACCATAATACATGTATCTATATCCAATTATTTCTGTTTACAAGATGTTGGGTCATGGACCACAACCTATAAATCTGTATCGGAAGCCTGCAATTTCAGAAATATTCTCGGCCCGAAAGTGTCCCTTTACTTTGTTCTTGCTGTTTCTAGCACAGGTGTGTATGGAAGCGATGCAAGAAAAAAGGTGTATGGAAGAAAAGTGAAGGAGCCTTCCTTCCTTCAGGGTTGAAGAGGAGGAAGGGGGAGCACAATTAGTCGCTATTCACGACAGCTCTGAAAAGGTTCAGCAGTCGCGGGGTCCTATGGCGAATAATAATGAGGAAAACAACAACACAAGCCGGCACCCCAGCCTACGCCAGGAAGGGCCCCTTTTGGCAGGGACGGCGCACATGTCAAGTTTGTTTTGAGCAGAGGAAGCAGACCCGCGAGAAGTTCTTTCCCGTTCATTACTCGCGACCCTCACCATCCTCCCCTGTTGTACTTACCCGTAATTGTGAATGTGCTTGCATGTGCCTCAAACTGCAACCTTGATATAAAGAAGTTGTAAACAATAGTGAGACTGTAGGTATGGTTGAGGAGGTATTGAAGTCTGAACATCGTGTTTACGTGAGGAGAAACATGATGTTTCCTTGAACACTCGTTCAGAAGCCCACAAGGAAACTGCAACCTGTAATTGACAATTGTGAGGAACCTCTTGATTTCACGTCCAGAGTCACGTTCAGTGCCCAGTCCACAATTCCAAAGTACAGTTTTCTATGCTTCACATAATTCTGCTCCTCAGCGCAGAACAAAGAAAACAGAGGGAAACATAATGACCCAATCAATGCTTCTATGATAGATGATATTGCTCAGAAGAGGTATAACCATAAGTCTTCATAACCAGTAAACAACTGTGATCTTAAAAATACTTTTTCACTCAATAGTGTTTCAACCCACACACAAATGCCTGAACCAGGGAAGGCAATCATACCTAAAGTGAACGCTTCTTAAAAGCGATCGATTCCATGCGTGCTAACCCTGTTTCTTCTTGATCCTTCCAGCCCTGTGGCTCGCCGCCTTGGCATAAATGGGGGGGCGAGATAAGCCGTAATTCATTAGGCGGTATCGTGCACTCTTTACTGCTGTGCCAGCAACATATGTCACCGGGAGTACGGCTGAGAGAAAGGCTCTTTCCGGCCGTCACCCACAAGCCATGCAAATTATAGAAGGTGCAAGACACACCGGAGGGGGGCCGCATTGCGGTGGTAAATTGAGGGTGAAATTCACCTTAAGGATGCTTACAGAGAGGCTACATGTACCGCGACTCAGGGATAATAGGGTCGGCAAGGCACGGCATGCTCTGGGGTGCCTCATGCTGTGTTAAACCGGGAATGTGCGAGTGAGCAATTACTGATTAAATCACTGATTCGGTTTGTGCCGGGGACCGCTCGACACCCCCCTGACCCTTGAGTCACGGGCTGCTGTTGCAACCTGGTAATGAACAAAGTGGCTTGTGGTGGGTGGGGCTGCTTTGCTTGGAGCCTGTCAAAGCCAGGTTCAAAGGTCCCATTCCTAAGCAGCCGGAAGGGGCTTGGGGAACAGCTGCAGAGTCAAAAACGCAGGCCTGATTAGGTTGGGCCATGCTGATAACCAGTGCAGACAATGGCGATAGCGCTATCTGCAGCGAGTCTGGAAAAGCCTCAAGCAGTGTGGCTTTTAAGGAAACAATGCTCTTGCATTCAGTACTGGGCCAGGATCCTTGTTGCGAAGGCAGCAAATAATATTGCTTGGCTAGTTGGTTTTGTTTCGTTTTTTCCATCATCTCTCTATTCAGCGAGTGCCCATTCATTCCACTAAATGGTGGAGCATCCTCTCACTCACACGAACAAGGCAAACATAGCGCACGGCGCTAATCCGCCCCTACATCCCAAGGAAAGCTGCAATTATAGCACCTCACTGTTGAGGCAACAAAGCAACAACAGCCAAGGTCTTCTCCACCGAGTTGCCCGCTGAGTGAAGATGGAGTGACGAGCGCTCTTGGACACATGACGACATGCAGTTCCTAACAAGGAAAAGCAGCTGCTATGCCCTAGTGTTGCTAAGCTACATAAAGCTTGTGAGACCCGAACAAAATTACAATCCAACTGCCGAGATTTGCCTGAGCTTCCGCAGCCCAGTCTAATTTCTGTGGAAGAAATGTGAAAGAAAGCAACAGCTGAAAGGCCTGATGGAAGCCGTGGTACTCAACAAACCGAGCAAAACACCTAGCAAAAGATTTGGAGCCACAACCGGGGAAAACATGCCAACATGAAAGGTTTCTTTAATGACAGTTTAATAGCTTGGCATGTGGTAGTGCTGACTCTTCAGTCTGAGCAATTTGACTACATCAGCTGACAAAGGACATTATCTCTGGTGTCAATTGCATCAATACCTCTAGGTTAGCTTTACAATGTGAAATAGCGCCAGCTAACAAAGAAGTGACATGTACTTGGAGAGACTAGCTTAGATTTTTCAGGCAATTGTCAGTTGTCATTATCAGTCATTTTGCTTTACTGTGCACCATAGTAAAGTACACTCTCTGGACAAAAGTATTGGGGCACACCTGTTTTTCAGGATACGGAAGAACCTTTTCTAGTCCAGCATGACTGTGTCCCAGTGCACAAAGCGAGCTCCATGACATGACTGGAGGAGTTCAGTGTGGAAGAACTTGACTGGCCCACACAGACCCCTGACCTCAACCCCATCTAGCACCTTTGGGATGAACTGGAACAGAGATTGTGATCCAGACCTTCTCATCCAACATCAGTGCCTGAGCTCATAAATGCTCTACAGAACGAATGGGCACAAATTCCCACAGAAGTCTATGTATTTGAAAGCAATGTCATTAAAGTCCCTGTTGGTGTAATGCTCATTACTTTTGTCCACATAGTGTATATAAAAATAATAAAAATAAATAAAACCCAAGACTGGTTTCATACTAAGATTCCTGTCTTTAGTTTAGTTACAGATAAACAAGATTGTTATTATCTTGGCAAATCAGAGCACAATGTGCGACTTTACTGAGATCTAACATTAAAAAAAAGAAGACGACAGAGTAATTACTGTTTTGTTTTTCTTTGGAGAGATATTTGAACAGCAAAAGTCTTCTTCGTCTTATTGTTGTGTAGGAGAAACTACAGAGATTTTAGGGAGATCTCTCGCCTAGTTGTCTTTCCTATGGGAAACGCAACCCAGTATGGTTCGTGTGTAGAAAAAAAAATGAAAGGAACTGGCTTTCAGGAAGATTTAGCCCTGATACTAAACAAACCCAGAAAAAATCTCTAGCAAAGATTTTGAGCCAAAAGACGGATCTTGCCAAAATGTTTCTTTTATGTATCTAGTGTGTTGTAGGCCTGACTTTTTGGTCTGACAAATCTGGCTACACTGACCAACAAAAACCATCATCTCTGGTGGCAATCCCTTCGTATTCCCATTTTGCACATTAACTGTGCCTGCCACTTCGAGAATTTTGTTTTACTGTGCACCAAACTATTTTGTAAAGCTGATGGGATTTCAAAGGCCTGAAACTCTACAGTTTGTGTGAAAAAAAATGTTCAAATGTTCCCTGAAATAAAAGAACTAGAAAAATTGCATAACCATAGAAATTTGCCAACATTCAAAGTTTTTTAGGACATTATTTTTTTTTAACCAGACTGACCAACAAAGTACATAATCTCTACTGGTATCATATCTATCCCATTAACAATGTGCTAGCATGAAGAATTAGCACCACCAAACTAAAAGGCTAACTTATAAAACCAGATATATTTTTATACGTGTCAAGCCTGGGAGCCATTTTATGAATACTGTTTTACAATGCAGTACTGAAGAGCACCAAACTAGCATTAAAACATGAAATACCACCGCCGAACAAAGAAATGAGCCATTTTGAGAATATTACTCAAGATCACCAATGTATCTGATGAAACTGACAGCAACTGAAGGGCTAGGGCGAATCAGTTTGTGATTCGGTTGCGAGATCTACGATGTACGGATTGAAAACCATACAGGATACAGGATTAGGAAAAATGTGACTCTACAGCCTTTGGCAAAGTCAGACAACTGTCATGGAGGAAGGTGTGATGCACCAGAATGACTTAACCACTCCACTAGCAAACGTGACAGTGGCTGCTGTGGAAATAAGAGCAATACTATTAGAACATTAACCTTCGTATGAGGTCGGCGGAGATGTGCACCTGCGCCCGCCCGCTAGCTCGCTGCTTTGATAGAAAGGCTGATTTTTCGGGACGTGGCTGAGCCATAACCGTTCCAAAGCAGATAATAAGATTTTATAGACTGATTGCAGCCTTATTATTAGCGTTTTGTCCCTGGCTGTGTAGGAAATTCGCCTGTATTTTTCAGCGGCCGTCAGACAAACCACAGACAAAAATAACCACTTAAATTATGAAATGCCATATGGCTGCATCACTCTGCGGATTTCGTGTTGTCCCACTTGCAGCCGGAGAGACATACCCACGGTCCTAAACGCCTCAATTATCAATCAACTCCTCTAGCATAATAACATAAATGCTAAAAATTAAGATGCATTTCCTAGCACTTTCTCACTCTCTCTCTCTCTCTCGCTCTATCTCTCTCTATCTCTCTCTATCTATCGCTGTCTCTATCACTCTCTCTCTATCTCTCTCTCTATCTATCTCTCTCTAACACTCTCTCTCTATCTCTCTCTCACTCTCTCCCTCTCTCTCTTCTATCTCTCTATCTCTATCACTCTCTCTCTATCTCTCTCACTCTCTATCTCTCTCTATCACTCTCTCTCTATCTCTCTCTATCACTCTCTCTCTATCTCTCTCTCTCTATCTCTCTCACTCTATCTATCTCTCTATCTGTCTCTATCTCTCTCTCTCTCTATCTATCTCTCTCACTCTCTATCTCTCTCTCCCTCTCTCTCTTTCTCCCTCTCTCTGTCTCTCTCTCTCTCTTTCTCTCTCTCTCT
>JBBIGA010000083.1:3331069-3343343 GCA_037576975.1 Alestes dentex
CTCTACAGAATGAATGGACACAAATTCCCACAGAAACTCCAAAATCTTGTGGAAAGCCTTCCAAGAAGAGTGGAAGCGTTAATAGCTGCAAAGGGGGACCAACTCCACATTAAAGTCTATGTAGCTGAATGCAATGTCATCAAAAGTCCCAGTTGGTGTAAATGTCAGGCGTCCCAATACTTTTGTCCATATAGTGTATATCAAACCTCATTCAAAAGCTCCAAGTACTTTAAGTTAAAGCATCTGCAGTGCATGGCCTTTGATGAAGAAAATATTCTATTCCATTTAGAACAATACAGGTCTACAGAAAATGCCTTTATTAGTTCTTGACTGTGACTTTGCCACGTTCAGACTCGTACAAAGAGAACTGTCTCGAGTCTTTCAGTAACTGGAGTGTGGTCTCCAGGGATGATCCCAGGCAAAAGCATTTTTGTTGAACTTCGCCCCTAAATTTAATGACTTTCATAGTCCTAATAAAACATGCTGCAGAATACATGAGATGTCTTTCATGAGGTTTTCATTTAATATACCAACTAAACACCGTTTAGTTTCCTTTCAGACACTGTTAACCATGTTTATTTTAAGCTCTACTCTTGAAAGTGATGCAGATTGCTCTGGAGAACAGTAATACTGAAATGCACATGCTGTCAATCTTCTGTCACAACACAGCTCACAGCCACCACATGTAAAACCAGCTGGCCTTTACACGAGTCACAGCCGCCAAGTTACGTTTATTGACATTATATGAGGACAAAAAAACTGATACACGCGCGTTGTTAGGGAGACATTCAAGAAATCGACTCCATACTGTGAAACATCCAATTACAGGCACCCGGTTTACAGTTTGAGGGCGGTTTAATTGGTGTTCTGTTACATCAGCACACATGCGATATTAATAAGCTACAGCCAGATCAAAAAACTGGAGTCTTGAGCTAGCATTGCACGAACTGACCTAGAAGAGTAGATAAGAAAATGAAAAATGCAGTTTGTGTGATAACTGCCAGTTTAACAAATGGGTTTAATCCAGTCCGTCTCATTTGTTAGGTTAAAACAAAGAACAAAAGTACGTTTGGATAAAGGAAAGTGATGTTCTTCCTCCATCTCCAACACTTCATAACAACCGAGACCCTTTCCAGTTCTCACTGTGGAAATAGACTCTTTATTAACCCTTACAAAATACTGCATTCTTCAAAACAAGTGAAGAGAATGACAAACATTAACTCACTTTGAGCTCCTTAAAGTGAAATACCACCAGTTTTTGCTCAGTTCACATAGAATATATGATGTGAACAGTTATTCAGAGTGTATGTGTTTAAAATAGAAATGGTAGAAATGATCATTATGTCTACAATGCAAATCTTCTTTATCTACCATCCCAAATGACCAGTAAATCTACACTTACAGTTTATATGTAATGCGGATCATGGAAAGTAAAAAAAAAAGGTCTAACCTCATCAACCCCATCCAACACCTTTGGGATGAACTGGAACGGAGCCAGACCTTCTCGTCCAACATCAGTGTCTGACCTCATGAACGCTCTACAGAATCAATGGGCACAAATTCTACACAGAGACTCCCAAATCTTGTGGAAAGCCTTCCAAGAAGAGTGGAAGCTGTTCTAGCTGCAAAGGGGGAACCGACTCCATATTAATGTCTATCAATAATGTTTTTGAATGCAAGTCCCTGTTGGTACCATGGTCAGGCGTCCCAATATTTTTGTCCACATAGTGTATATATAATTCTACTTTCTTTTCTTGTTCTGTCCACTTTGCCGCTGTTACAAATTCCCCGCCTGTGGGACTGATAAAGGGTTATCTCGTCTTACCTTATCTTAAAGCTCTGTGGGAGCTTTTAGAGATATTAAACGCCCAAAATGAGCAGCGAACCTGCATATAATGTAGAGGTTCTACACCTATGAAAAGTTTGTCACAGAAATGTACGTTTTAGCAAAGCACTGTTGAGGAGCCTTTATTTTGAAGAGTGTAGCAACAGCTAAAAAGTAGAGCCATGTCTTAGAAACATTACGGCTGAAACATGCTTGGAGGCTTCCAGGTAAATTCCCTTGGCGACTCTAAAGTGCTGGCCCGGTCACTTCTGCTCGTGTCATGGCTCCTCTTCTTCCCAGCTTCCTTTACCATCAAGCAAAAAAATATATGTATTTCTTACATGCCTCAGGGTCATGTGTGGCTTCTGCTGTTTAGAGATTTACTAAAGGATCTTGACCTTGACACAGTTATGCTTATATGGACGTTTGTGGTGGTTTATTTCTACTGCAAATATGAGGGGTTTTTTTTACTCAAACATATGGAGTTGAAAACCACATTTGTCGTTGGCCTGACAAACATTCAAGCTGTTATTTCAGGATTAAATTTGGTTGCTGGAGCTTTTTATTTTTTTTTCCAATGGTGCCGTAGAGGCACAACCCATAATTATTCATACCCTCATTATATCTAATGCAGTGCATTTGAATGCATTAGATTTGCGTAGCTTTAAAATTTTGATTTCATTATGCTAAAAGCTCTCCTTTCCATTTGTCTCTGATCATTAATAAGAATGGTCTTGGAAAAAAGGAAATGTTTCTCCATTATCACCTCATTATCACTTTTTGCCGTCTTCAAAAATCTTTACACCCACAGGGCCTGGTTAGCCAAAGTCATTAGCAAGATCAAACTTGACTCTTGCCTTTTGCAAAACGAGCCAATGTTCACTGGACGAATGGCACTGTCACCTGCAACTTCTTTTAGTAAATCAGTGTGTCTGTTGGTCAAGACAGCACTATAAAGCATGGCCATGGCGACTTTACGTAGAGAAAAGATCACTTCTTTACATGTTTACATTTCCTATGACTGTTTAATGATGTTTCAATATGTAACTGCATACGAAAAACTAATAACATTGTTTTAGGTTAAAACAAAGGACAAAAATATGTTTGGATGAAGAAATGTTCTTCATCCACCTCAAAACACTTCATATCAAGCATGACCCTTTCCATTTTTCACTGTAAAAATATACTATCTATTAAACCTTACACCCTATTGCATTCGTCAAAACCAATGAAAAAACGAACAAAAATAAACCCATGTTGAGTTCAATGTATTCTGTTGGTCGAGGCAGGACTATAAAGCATGGCCATGGCGACTTTAGGTCGAGAAAATATCTTTTTTTTTAATGTTTACGTTTACTGTGACTGTTCAATGAATTCAATTCATATTTAAATATTCCCTTACATATGAAAAACATCATTAATTCCATTGTTTGTTATGTATTGTATGTAAAAACATGGGGAACAAACGTAAAGGGCGTTTTTTTTTTTTCTTTCATCTGAGACTATAACGATAGCTTCAAACAAACTCAAATTATAATAAAAGGCCGCCTCTTCTAATTACAGTCTTATGCAAAAGTTCGGGCACCCTCGGTCAAATGACATGTCTTGTCGGTTTTCTTCGTGTAAATAAGCTCCACAGGGAGCACACTGGTGCAGACTATAATGCCTAATTACTGATTTTTATTATTTAATTGGAAAAAAAAATGGAAAAAATAAAACAAAACATGTGGCTTGTGCAAAAGCTATGGCAAAAGCTAAACACAGAGTTTGCCTGAGGGCATGCAGATGACTGTACAAATACAAACACTACTAACTAAAAGTTTTGAATCCCACCTCTAACCAAATTCTTTGATCGTTTCAATGAGCAGTAAGTGCTCAAAACCAGGAAAAAAGCATAAGAGGAGGCGTTTCACGGCGTGTACTCCTAGGAGGGTCAAGGGCCTATTGAGAATCATCTAATTTAGACTTGTATTATGGAATGCATGTGTAAAATCACTCTAGGACCTTGGATCTTTCACACTTGCAGTACATGATCACTGAGTTTGTACTCTTGCTAATGTTAGCGGCTAGTATGACGCTTCCGCAATCACAGCTCCATGAGACTGATTTGTTGCTCCACGTCATAAACAGGCTTCAAGACACTAAAGCTCAGCTCAGTTATCACTGTGTCACTGTCTGTTGTGGTTTAATCATAACATAATCAGACCACGAACGTGGCCTTGTGCACTTTTCCCACCCATTTCCGGGCAAGAGGGGTTCGCTCCACTCATTTTCAGCTGTCCTCAACCATCAATGGCTTGGTAAGAGTCCACGAGTTAACCCCGCCCTCCCCCCTGTAGTACAATGATAAAACACGGAACACTAAAAGAAGAGAATCAGATAATGCGCTGGTTTTATACTACGCTGTGAGCAAAAAACCTTTTTCCGCGCATCTCCAAACACTGCTTTTATGGCAACCACGCAATCACACTTCACATTTTCTCACGGAAATATAATCTAGTTAAAGGTAGTGGTGTATACATAATACCTATAATTCCATAAATTCCATTCACTTAGTCATAGCAGCACTGTAGGCATAATAAACAAACATCAGGTAAAAACCTTCATCAAAGTGGCATATGGTTTGAATCTGAGTTTGGTAAATACACATTGTGAGCTTTAACCCCCATACTGATGCTTTGTGACTGCCTCTGTTTGTGCAATGCCAATCTCTTGCCTGCTTGTTTCGGACTAAAGCTTAACTATTCCTTTCCTCGGAGGCGCTTTTATACATATGGACTCTGAGTCATAGCTCCAGTCGGCTCACTGTCCTTCACGTTAAGGAGGTTTACATCATGACAACATCGAAATGTGACTCATCGTCCTCTCCCGATCTTCGGCTGCTCGAAGCAAGATTACTCACGGATAAAAAGGTGCACTGGTCTTCATTTTGTTTTGCTTCGCAAAATCATCTCCAATCTGTCATAAACATGAAGTGACAGTAACTAACAGCCATTCGAGTCTGTAGGTTTAGCAGCCCTGTCAGTTGCTTCAGTGCCGGCTCCTTGTACTTCCACAATTACGTCAAAATCCTGTGAATGAGATTGTGCCTCTAAACGGAAAGGCTCGCTGCGTTCTCAGTGTTCACAGATTGGCATGTATTAACATTTACAGATCATGCAAAGTTTATGGCTGTAATGATAATGAATGATTTCACTTTCTAATCAATTTATCTTCTCAATTAATTAATCATGATACGACATTCACCGCATGAAAAATAAACAAACACACAAACAAATAGATGGATGAATGGATGGATAAATGGATGGATGGATGGATGGACAGATGGATAGCTGGATAGATAGATAACCTGATTACTAGTTACTATAATCTGCCGTTTTTTTCAGTTACTAAAGTAAAGTAAAGCCCCCAAAATACAGCCGTATTGGATCCAGATTTAATTGGATGTATTTCTAATGCCGATTTGTCAAAATGATGGAAGCTTGCAACACTCTGCAGGAGGAATATTGACAAGAATGGCCACACCAGTGGTCCCCTCCAGAAAAGTTTTTTTTTTTTTTTGTCCACTTCCATGACGTAAACAGTTAGTGTGATGGACAGAGTCATTTTCCTGGGGTATTTGGGTGGATGTTAATGCAAATAGCTCTATTCTGTGCTGTGTAATTGCCACCCGATGACAAGCAACGCTGATGCAGCCTGACACCGAGGCTGAGGCTCAGATCCGAAGGGAACGGTTAGTGAGAATATGATGTTTCAGCGGCGCGAGTTTACCAACAACTGAAGCCATGGAGGGGTGGGGTGTCCAGTTATCGGCTTAGTGGCGTTATAACAGTGTAGCATTTAAAATGCTACAAATGCCAGTGAAGTCTGGGAGGGTACAGTGATGATGTACTAATATATTGAAAAAAATTATAATTGAGAATTCTTTGTTTCCACGTAATTCATCCATATCGTCATCATGTAGCTCCCCTAGCAGTGTAGGAGCCAGTGTCTGTACTACGTAGCTCATTAAACATCATGCAATTTTTAATTTTCTTTGATCATCCCCTCATTTAAGATGTACAATAACAACATTCATAGACTGTGTCACTTCATGAGAAAAGCAAATTAAAAGGCAGAAGTAGCCCCCTGTGTAAAGCAGAGATAAAAATGTACCATAATTAAATACAGGTAAATACAGGTAAGGTTTTAAAGCCTGATATTTTACCCCAGTGAAAATCTTATTAAGTGCAGTAGTCTTACCACGTGCAATATCATGTGCAGTTTTCTTATTAGCTGCTAAATCATTTCACTATCTGCAAAAGTCTTACCGTATGACGTATCGCTGCTTATGTCAATATTGCTGACTTACTACTGATCTCTATTACTACTTGTCTCTATCTTCACAGATGAAGACATTTGTGTTTTTAGTATATTCACTTAACTGTAAGTTACTACAGTATTTATACCCAGCATTTGTGTATAGAGCATACTGTATTGAGTTATTTGAGTTTTTGTTGGATTTATTTTAGACTTTATATTTCATATTGTTCTCGCCTATGTGTCTCTGTGCAGTCGTAACATTAGCAATTTCCTCCGGGATCAATAAAGTTTTCTGATTCCGATTCTGAAACGGCAGGCTTGCACAGTAATTGTTATCTTTTTTAACTGTGCCTGTATTGCAATCAGAAAACGTAATATTATGCTGTAAAAGGAAGATTATCTGCGCCTGTACGAAGCCATTTGTGTCAGTTTCAGGTGCAAATTGGACGCACTCCGCCTTCGCTTCCGAACTAAACGCCTAAATGTGCGGTTTATTGGTCGCGTGCGTGGTAAAAAAACAGAAAGCATGTGTTTACAATCACCTGATGGCCGCATGGGAAGGTGGGAAGGTCATGTAAAAAGAAACAGAGAACAGAGATATTGCACATGTGGCTGATTACATTTTCTATACATATTCTATCCTGCTAAAACTGAAATAACTCACTGTGACTGTTTTTGTTCCATCTTTTAAAAGCAGGGTTATCTTTACAGTCTTGCAATTCCTTAATACAGTGGGTGGCCTAGTGGTTGCCTCTGCAATCAGAAGGTTGTGGGTTTGAATCCCAGCACTGCTAGTGTCATCACTGAGGGTCCTTTAAGCAAGGTACTGTACCCCCTCGCTGCTCCCCGGGCACCCCTCATTGGCTGCCCAGTGCTTCACTTGGTGAATGGGTTAAATGCTTAGAAATTTCACACTGTGTGCTGTACTGTGTTCACACATGACTGTAAGGGGCCAGTTTACTTTTCATGACAGTGGACACAGCGGCCAGGGAGAAACTGAAACTACTTTCACAGTCAGAATATATCTCTCTAAACTCTATGATGAGATGTATGTGCATGAGACGATGTGGTGCAAAATATACCCTGATTTCAATGTGCGTTCCATTTAAATGTGCCTCAGAGCATATAATAAAATCTGATTTCAGTAAATATAAACGGTGTTAAACAGTCTAAAACCGCTCGCCCTTTGCTGCTTTTTGTCTCGGTCACTATCCGGAGCTCCTCCCTCTGCGGGTTTTCCCCACCCACTTTGTGGGCGGAGACTATCCTGAAAGTTCTCCCGGGTTTGTTTCTGAAGGCTAAATTAAGAGAAATGTGTTCACTTTTGTTCTTAATGCGAATTTGTATGTGAAGACATTTTTAAAACCCCAGTAGCGGTTATTATTATTACAAGTTTTTAAATACAATAACTTTGGTTCTTTATGACATAGGGACACCAAACAAAGCTCAGCTGACACATTGAGCATCAACACAAACCTGGGGAGCTTCAGTGGAGCTGTTTTGCCGCGTGACGACGACTGTGCCATTTGCTGCGCTTCCGGCACGGAGCCGTACTTTTTCTGTTCTAAAGGTTAAACCCTCCTGAGAGAGCAATTAGTGGGCGGAGCTACATGCAGATTTACTTGGTAAGCTGGAGTTTTAGGCTCACTGCTGTCGCATCAAGGCTGGTGCTCCGTCTTCAGAGACTCATCGCTGTTGTGTTTGTCCTGCGCCCCTTTTTGAAGTGAGAGAAAATAAGAAACAACAGCACTTGGCATTCCCTTTGATTTTAGAGGGTCTACTTATCATTACGAGCTAGGGGGGAATAAAAAAAAAGCAAGATCACAGATTAGAATGAATAGTGTCTTATACGGGTTTCTGTAGGTCTATTCAGCGCCGTGCATCTAAAACATTCAAATATGTCCCGAGGAAAGCTAATTGAATGGATCAAAGAAGAGATTATCTTTAGGCAGTGTTTCCTTTCGACAGAAAGACCGCGGATGTTCTGCTCAACAGTACACATAAATGTTTTAATCAGGCAATCTATCTGATGATGAATTTCCGGTATGAAGTTAATGCTTTGGATTTAAACGAGTGGTCTGCATCTATTAAGTCACAGTAATAGCACAGACTTTAATGTGGGTCTGAGTGCTGGCCACAATGGAGCTTATTAATATCTCTCAATAAAAATATATATTTATTTCGACTAATAGCTCCGTTACTGCAGGCTCAGTCTCCGAACGCTTATTTTCATTATTGCACATGTCCAAAAATTACACGTCTATCCGGTGAACTCCAGGGCAAGATAATTGCCGTGTTCTGGGCAAATTGCTTGCCCGTAATAAGAATGAAGCAAGCACGTTATATAATAAGACTGTAAACTGAATCACCCCACGATTTCCAACATGATACTTTGTGAAAGCATGTTACTAAATACCTGGCTAATGAGATATATGGCGGAAGTAAATTTATAGTTTTAATCACTAAGGGACGATAGCAGAAGCAGCTCCATGCTAAAAATAAGGGCTCTGTACATGATGCCACAGATGAAGCATGTTTTGTTCCCTATAGAACCTTTCAATGGATGGTTCTTTCAGAATCAGCTTTATAAATGTAGCATATAGATATGAGGAATATTTTTTAAGCATAAAGAACCTTCTCGTAATCTAAAAATTGTTGGAAGAACCCTTAAACTGGTAAAGTACATGAGGACTCTTCTTTAAAAGGTTCTTCACACTCATGTAAAGTTCTTGTAAGGTTCTTCACACTCATGTATCAGGACGGGAAATGGTTCTTCTATGGGATCTCTCAAACATCTCTAGGAGTTTTTTAGTTTATCATAATCAGGTATATGATGCCATAGACTAAGCATTTCGGTTCTCTATAGAACCTTTCAGTGGATGGTTCTTAAAAGAATCGTTTTTGTAAATCCAGTATATGAGCATGAGGAACCTTTTTAAAGACTAAAGAACCTTCTCATTCTTTAATAACTGTTAGAAAAAACCTTTATATTGGTTAAGTACACAAAGGTTCTTCTTATTTTTCAAAGGTTCTTCACACTCGTGAGTAAAGTGGTTATGTAAGTACAAGTAAATGATTGTCTATGGCGCCATGGTGTGTATATACTGTATGTATATATATATATATATATATATAAATAAAGGACTTATCATCCAATTTTAATTATATGTACTAACAACTTCCACCATGTTGGGTACTTTTAAATTTTAAAGAACTGAAATATCATAGAGCCTTATGTCTGCTCCCCTTAATGTCCCATTATCACTGTAAACGTCAAATGCAATTATTGCCATTTTGTTGAAGAGTGAACAAGAGATTTGTTTTCTTTAAATTATTCAAGATCTGTAAACACTACATCATGTCTCGTATTTGGATGTTTTGTCATTTCCTTCAAAAAGAATAAAATCATCTTTTAGAGATACGCAGATGGATAAAAAAAAGGGAAAAAAGAAAAGTAGGAAAAAAAAAAAAAAAGCGCGCGTAAAAAGCGACATCGTCATTTCTGCTGCCAGTGCAAGCGATTTAGACTCGGTCACCATACTTGTCAAAGAAGGCGACTGCGGTGTGGAATCCGAGATAAAATGGCGCGTGTGGATTACCAGGGCACTGTATTTAACTGCGTGACATTTCAGACCCAACCTGTTCTCTTGCGTACGGCCTTATCCGCATGTAATAATCCTATAGCTGACAGACAGGCATATGCGCCATTTTACAGAGGATGAAAAACACCTTGTGAAATCGCTGCCTGGTTTTACTGTGCACAGTACTTACACAGCCAGTCATGGTTTATTACAAAATGTCATGACACACTGTGAGAAAACATCCAATATTTGATATCGAGCATGATGATTAAACACTCACATGCCGCGTCGTAGATCATCTGTGTCGTTTTATTTATGCTTCCAGGAACTGGTGCCAGTCCTCGCCACATGTCACAGTCTCTGCTGCACTTGACCAGAACGCTGGCAAATGGCAGGTCAAAATGATCTCAGAGTCAGAAAGACTTTAATGGAACGGGAGTGTCTCAAAACCACACAAGCAATATGTCAAGTGCTCAGTGTGGCTCAGGAAGCCTGTTCTTGTTCTGCTGGCCTGAACAGAGTCACTCACATTTTTTGCGACGTCTACACTATATGGACAAAAGTATTGGGACGCCTGACCATTCCACCAGACTTCAATGACATTGCATTCAAATACGTAAACTTCAGTTTGCAGCTATAACAGCTTCCACTCTTCTTGGAAGGCTTTCCACAAGATTTTGGAGTTTCTGTGGCAATTTGTGTCCATTCATTCTGTAGAGCATTTATGAGGTCAAACACTGATGTTGGACGAGAAGGCCTGGCTCGCAATCTCTGTACCGTTCATCTCAAAGGTGTTGGATGGGGTTGAGGTCAGGACTCTGTGGAGGTCAGTAAAGTTCTTCCAGGCTGAACTCAACCAGCCATGTCTTTATGGAGCTTGCTCGAATAGAAAAGGTTCTTCGCCAAACTGTGTCCACAAAGTTGGAAGCATGGTGTTGTCCGAAATGTCACTGGAAGTAAGGGATCACCTGAATTCAATCATTAAGAGGTGTGTCCCAATACTTTTGTCCATATAGTGTATATCAACTGCATGAAAAAGTAACTTCCTAAACTTAATAAATGGTTGTGGCGCCTTCAGCAGCAACAACTGCAACAACTTAATTTAACTGGAGATCAGTCTCCCACGTCGCTTCCTATTGGAAGAATTTAGCCCTGTGATTGAAATGCTAGAAGTGGCTTCCATGAAAACCATTCTTTTCCAGTCTCTTTCTGATGGTGGAATAAAGGTGAATAAAGATTCATGTTTTTTAGATGCTCGAAATATGAAGATGATGGCCATTTTAAAGGAAATGACAAAACATCAAAATAAGAGAAATGGTGCAGTGTTTACAGAATTGGAATAATTCAAAGAAAACAAATCTCTTGTTCGCTCTTAAACAAAATGGCAATAATTACCTTTGAGGAACTTCTAGTATTGTTTTACCATCCAACTGGTCTCATTGTGAGAGGAGAGTGTCGATTACAGCAGTGTTTTTATACTTTTCCTCATTTAATAAGATGTGATTCAGGTGATCACTAATCAGTACCTCATAAAGCAGAATGAGGTGCTTGTGTAGGAATTTAACAGACACTGGCATGGAATGGTTGTCATAGAGATGCTGATTTAAAAATAAACTGCAGCCGTCTCTTGTTGTTTTTCCAGAGCTGTACACCTGACGATGTTATGGGAATTTTCCTTCAGCCCAAAAAAATCAGCACACACTACTACACGCAATTCTGAGGAATGTTATTCTAATCAGTTCTGACTGTCCAAAAATGAATGCAGTAGAATCAGCACCTTGCGGTTTTCCAACGCTACGCATTTTGCCATGTATTTCTACACACCTGTGGTCACTAGGTGTGAAGGAAATAGGAAATAAAGTTTTGCCAAGCAAAATCTTAGAGAGAAGCATGTGGCTCAGCAGCTGAGGCTGAATTATTCAGGGGCCAGCAAGTTGACTTAAAAGCTCAAGGAACGCTCAAGATGCGAGCTCAAATCAACCGCAAAATTGGAGGGAGGAAAAAAAAAAAGAGCTTTGTGTGCTCGTAGTGGGACTGCGGTCACATCGCCAGTAACAACAGATGAGCAAAAAACACCCACAGGATCAGCCGCCGCTCCTCATCGGCCTCCGTTCACTTCCAATTCTGTTGATTCTGCCGCTGTGCCGAGCTTTCGTTTTTTTGGAAACGGACTCTGCGACCATTTCCAGGCCGTCTCCAATCAAGACCAACTGATTTTCCTGTGACTAATGACAGCGGCCATTTTGACGAGGGGAGTAAAACTACCATATGGCCATTAACCAGTCCGAGACCTCCCATGAAATCTAGGCAAGAAGAGATTGGCAAACGTTCCCCGGGAACATCAGGCATACAGGCAGGGATGTCAGCCGTCCAGAGAGGGCCTAAATGTTCAAAGAAGTTGGGGATAACAATTAGCAGCATAACTAGGATCTTATGGTCCCTAAAAATGGCTAGAAAACAGCTGAAGAATGTAATTCATCTGTTTACTTCATGTGTGCATGTGTGTGTGTATATATATATATATATATATATATATATATATATATACACTATACATACACATAGA
>JBBIGA010000083.1:3389355-3402430 GCA_037576975.1 Alestes dentex
ATTTGAAGTCAGCATGAAAAACACTGCAAAACCCACATAAACTTATCTCTGTTGACCTGTGTAGTAAACACCAGGCTAGTGGGTACCACACTTGCCTGTGAATCCAATGACCATAAAGTTGCAGGTTCAAACCCCCTCCCACTTTCTACCACTGTGTCCTTGAGCAAGACACTTAACCCTCAGTGTCTCCAGAGACTGTCCCTGTAACTAACGATTGTAAGTCGCTCTGGATATGAGGGTCAGCCAAATACCACAATAATAAACATTCTGTCACTCACCTCAATGAACTAGAGCTGTAAAACTGTGTCTGTTATGATCTCTATGAGCTGGGTCAGTTTCATACTAGTGCAGACCTGTAGAGTCCTTGAAAGCAAAAAAAGGGCAAATTCAGCTGCAGTTCCCATCAAAGCCTTTACAGAGAATCTTCCATGTCAAGTTTGTAAAAGACAAATATTAAGTCTGCAGCCAAATGTTAATGATATTATTATGGCAATAGTGTGAGAACCAAAAGTCCTGACAAATACAAAGGATCTGAAAATGTTCAGAATCATCAAAGGGATTTTGTGTCTGTCTAATGTCACTCTTATGCTTCTTTACTTTGAATAAAAAGAAAGGTACCTTTTGGTTTCCTCAACTATGCATAAAAATACATGGATGGAGCCTCAGCTAGTGTCAGACAGAAACCATTAATGATGCAGGCTTATACACACGAAACCATTCTGTGGTAATGGCTTGAAGAAGCTTAGCAAACACTCAGCAAAAGCAAAAGGCTGCATTTATTCAAACTGAAAGATCACAGGCTATTAAAGACAATATCAGATAATGATAGCCATCCGCCTGCCAGATGAGGACGAGTTGAAGGTTATGCATGTTGTACAAATATCAAGCCGTGGTTGGATGCCTGGCTGAAGGGAAGTACACGTCATGTCCACATGCACCACTTTCGTGAGTTTCAAATGTACGCAGGAGGATCTACTCCTTGATTGACTCCTTGCAGAAATGATGGACTCAGTCATTCCATTTTCAACCTGATCCTGGTGGGAAACATCTTTGTTATGGCTTCCACCCTGAGACTCAGTGTAGCTGGAATTGAGATCAAGCCTTGAATCCAGAAGAACACGCACTTATTTTTATAACCTGCTTTTCGAGAAGACAAACATTGTTCTTGCTGTACTATTGATTTTATTTTTTTGTTTTTTTTCCTTTGATTTTTTATTTATTTATTCATTTTTTTAATACCAATTTTCTCTCTAACTTTAGTCATGTCCACCCACAAGCTACGGCTTCTGCTAATCACATGATACCATCACCGGATTCAAGATTCAAGAGTCTTTATTTGTCACATGCATAGTTAGACAGAGCACAGCACGCAGTGAAATGTGTCCTGAACCGCTCCTTTTTTCATGACTGTGCAATATCATAAAACAGCACAGTGTATTTCATATCGAATATTTTCTGCCGAGGTTTTTTTATTGGATTATTTACAGTTTATGTTTATATTGTTCTTGTCTTTGTGTGTCTTTGCAGTCATTACATAAGCGACTTCCTCCAGGATCAATAAAGATTTTACATTTAAAAACAAAGCTAAATAAGAGTAAAACAACTTAAACACAAGGAACACGAGTTAAAGGTAAAATGTGGAGGCTCAGTTAGTATTTTAAGTTATAAGTAAAGCAGCAATCTAACAGATTTACATATGTACAAGGGTGAGGGCTAGGATATATTTC
The DNA here is from genome assembly GCA_037576975.1 of Alestes dentex. Classification (NCBI taxonomy): domain Eukaryota; kingdom Metazoa; phylum Chordata; class Actinopteri; order Characiformes; family Alestidae; genus Alestes; species Alestes dentex. Next base: position 3,391,083 of record JBBIGA010000083.1, read on the forward strand.
CCCAGAGATGCATAAAGCATGACTGTGTATTTCAAAGTGCACTGGGCAATTCTGCTACATCGACAAACAGAAGCCCACCCTGGTTAGCATCACGCTGAGTGATGGGACCGTCCTCATCACGCAGGTAGAGCGAGGCCGGTTATGCTCTCCAGTGTTAATGCCAATGCTTAAGTGTCCAAAGTGTTTTTAAAGCATGCGCTGATTTAACATCAGAAACAGAATCAGAAAACGTTACTGATCCCAGAGAAAATGTTTGTTACTACAGAGACACAAACAATACAGAATATAAAGTCTTTAATAAAGACTCTGCAGAAAATATTCTATATGAAATACACCATGCCGGGTATAAATACTGTAGATAAATAACTTACAGTTAACACAAATAGCGGTTTGAAGAGTGTTATTGCACACAATAGAGGTCAGTAGTAGATCAGTAATATTGATATACGTAGTGATCTTTCACATGGTAAGATTATCGCACATAATAATAATTAAATATTGGATTTATTTAGACTTTATATTTATATTGTTCTTGTCTCTGTGTGTCTGTGCAGACGTAACGTAAACAGTTTCCTCCAGGATCAGTAAAGTTTTCTGGTTCTGATTCTGACTCTGATAGTTGATCAGCCAAGACATATGGACGTGGTCTCAGAATCCATACGACTCACTGTGAGCCTTAAAAATGAACCCAGCTACACCAACACCAAGGCTAGAATTTACGAAGGAGTCGGAAAGTAGAGGACGTTTAGAGTCTGTACCACCCTGCTGGAGATACGGACGCGACGGTGAGGTTAAGTGATGTTTCTACAGAAACTAAATGGGCCTTTTAGAGGCACAGCATCAACCTCTTAGCTCCAATTCTAAACTAAAGAAATTTGGTCTCTAGACATGTCTCGTCTGAGTCAGCTACATCTGAGATAAGTGGGAAATTTGGTCAATTTGTTTATTGTTCATATAATTCCTTTAAATATCTCACAAATGACTAAATGTACAGCTCTAGTCCACAAAGTGAAACATATTCTAAGGGGCTTCCCGGAGTACATCATGTCGTCTGGGGAAAATTCTCAGCATTATCTGCACAGCTTAAGTGTCCCGATGGTTCAGACGAGTTGCAGTCTTACAAAAATATAGCGCTTTGTGGCTTCCCACAGGCATCTCTAGCTGAATTTCAAGCAACTCCGCGATAATAATGGAAAACACCTCGCGCGGCGTGTGGATGGGGCATTGGATCTCGCACGTTTATTGGAGTGGAGACCGTGTAGCGGTCTCATATTTCTCCAGGGGGCTCTATTAGCACACAAGTTGCTTTTGCGTGCAACTTTTAAAGGGACGAGAGATGAAAAAGTACTTAATATCATTTTTCATGGACATTTTTAATGAAATAATTCAGGCATGTGAGATAAAAATGGAACAGAAAGCGAGTCCAAGCTGCAGCAAACAAACGCAAAACACAGGATAAAATGATTATGGAGGGCTACTGAGAAAAAAAAAAAAAAAAAAGTACAGCTGCATTCATAATCTTGGCACCTTGAATTGATTCCTAACCCTGGATGTTATACTCCAACACCACACTTCTTTTTACACTTCTTTTATTTATTTTTTTAATACGCCAGACATAGTTGGCAAATTAGGTAAACTGCCTTTTTTTTTTCTTGAGAGTAAATATTTGTAGGTGGCCCTGGAGATTAGTTTCACTCTCAGAAATAGCAGTGTCTGGCAGGTGGCCAGGCTTGTGGAAAAGGCTTAATTCATGTAGTGAGGAAATGCATTCTCATTAGAAATCTTTATTGTAGATTGTGCAAGAGGGAATGATTCTTCAGGAGCAGAATGGCTCCCCACATTCATCTTGACCCCAAAGCTTGGCCTCAGAGTGGATTGCGTGAGACAGAAGTTTTATTCACTGGAAGATTATTCAGTGGTTATCATGTTGGCTGAGTCATGTACTCAGCTCTGAAGTAATCACCCACTGCAGAACCCTTCACCTAGTGTCAGCCACCTGTCACTAGTTCATCGCTATAAGGACTCGGATGTGAAAGTTAGAATAATAAGCGCAGAGCAAACATGGGCAGTGGGGACTATTCAGATATTGCATTTATAGGCATTGCATGAATCAACTGTAGAATCTAAAGAGGACAGACAGATAAACTCCCGGCTACAGTTCACTAATGCACTGTATAAATATGGAAACAGGACTCCTGTATTACTATAGAGGCCTTTCACCACAAAATAAAGGCCATGCATAATAGGCACTGTTCACAGACGTACGTCAGTGTGATGTGTCTCGGATCCGATCACTCAGACGACCTTCAGAGGTGGTCAGTTTATGACCACGTAACATCTGAAGTGTGAAAGCTAGAGCACCATGATAAATATTGCAATAAAGAACCCTCTTAATCAACTGTTGATTCAGCTATTTCCAATGGGACAAGGAACCGTGCCGTACCGTAAACAAATGTTTTTCTATCACAAACAAAGCAAGCCGTACCAGAGATCAGTAGTAGATCGGTAATATTGATATACGTAGTGATCTTTCACATGGTAAGACTATTGCACATAATAATAATAATAATAAAATATTGGATTTATTTAGACTTTATATTTATTTTGTTCTTGTCTCTGTGTGTCTGTGCAGACGTTTAGAGTCTGTACCAACCTGCTGGAGATACGGACGCGACGGTGAGGTTAAGTGATGTTTCTACAGAAACTAAATGGGCCTTTTAGAGGCGCAGCATCAACCTCTTAGCTCCAATTCTAAACTAAAGAAATTTGGTCTCCAGACATGTCTCGTCCGAGTCAGCTACATCTGAGATAAGTGGGAAATTTGGTCAATTTGTTTATTGTTCATATCATTCCTTTAAATATTTCACAAATGACTAAATGTACAGCTCCAGTCCACAAAAATATTCTAGGGGAAAATTCTGGGGAAAATTCTCAGCATTATCTGCACAGCTTAAGTGTCCCGATGGTTCAGACGAGTTGCAGTCTTACAAAAATATAGTGCTGTATCTGTAGTGTGAAAGCTAGAGCACCATGATAAATATTGCAATAAAGAACCCTCTTAATCAACTGTTGATTCAGCTATTTCCAATGGGACAAGGAACCGTGCCGTACCGTAAACAAATGTTTTTCTATCACAAACAAAGCGACCCGTACCAGAGCCGTACCTGTGCTGATTGATGGCAGGGCTGAAAGTCGAGCTGACTGCATCACTGCTTTCTGATTGGTTGAAATCACAACATGGAAAGAGGAAAAATGGAGACACAAACTAACAACTGGGAAGTCGACAAAGTGCAAGCACGACTGTCTGTTTGGGTGGAAAATAAATTTCAGTGGGAGTTTTCTATGACACTAACTTATCTTTGACTCTGTGAGAAACGTGAAGGTGATCCAGGATGTCGCAAACAATTTATCTGGGTTTGGTTTTCATCACATGGATAAAGAATGCGGAGAAAAAGTTAAAAACTCAAGACTATATAAATAATAAAAGACCACAACAGCAAAAACGGCTCTGGAAAAACTTTCCGCTGGTTCGACTCCATGGACGGGGTTTTGGGACAGCCGGCCATAAACTGTGTGGAGAGAATTGAGCTGCTGACGCGTCAGAAACTCCGTTACTGGACTGAGATACACTGGAAAATCAAAGCGTGCTGCAAGTTCAGTACCATCACAGTACAGTTTAAGTAGAGCACGGTTCCTGTATACCTCTGGAAAAGTGCCTTAGGTCAACACAGTAGAGACAAAAGCAACTAGATAACCTCCTTCTTCATGTCCTCTCCTGTTTTTTTTCTATAATCTGCTGTCCTGAAGTGTGCCACGGCTAGAGGGGGACAATCAGTGTCACTAAGGACTACAGAGAGCAGCCAGAGTCTAAGGGCCGCAGAGAGTGACTAGAGGTGGACACTAAGCTTGACAGTTCTTCCAAGGGCCATGGAAAGCTCCTGGCAGGGTGTGGAGATGGAGCCACTAAGCCCAGCAGCATCGGCAAGGGCTGCGGAGGGTGGCCAGAGGGTAGCCTGAGGTCAACAACGGTGCCAAGGGCCACGAAGAGCGGGCAGAAGTTGCCAAGCCTGACAGCATCACTGCCAGTCATGATCTCCAATCATGAGATCTGACTTAATTAAATATCTCGTTATGGCATTACATTTGTATCACCCAGCAAAACGAATGAAACGACTCTCACCCTTCTCGTTTGCTTAACGAATTATACAAGGCCCCGAGTACAAATAATCATCAGCATCTCTTTAATTTTTATCGCCTTTCTCCAGCACCCGAAAGCTACGTTAGAGCGAATGTCCATAAATGAGATTTTAGAGCTGCGGGGCTCGCCCGGCTCCCCCTCTGTTTCTCATTCTGTTGGCGGGTGTCGGTTGCCTTTGCACTGGCTGGGTTTGTTACTGAATTTTAAATCAAGGTGTTTCTTCCCCAGCAGTGCTCCTGTTTTTCATAGACAATGCTCCAGTGCTGTGCACGTCCTCTGGGCCTTTCTTCCTTTTTCCTTTGAACACTGTACCAACCACCGGGCCTTAGACTGCCTCAGACCCCCGGCTCTGTCTATGTAAATATTCTATGATCTGCTGCCCCCACAATGCGGATGAGAGAGGCCCGCTGGAGAATGCTCGCCTTCCGTGCGAGAGGACACAGTGCTGCAGTAAGCCAGCGTTTGCTGGTCAGTCATGTCAGGACAGCGGGAAACAGTACAGCTGTTTATGCAATAACTGTGATCTGCCCTCCACAGATAACGGAGGACGCGTTGTCAATTTGTGGCTCACTATTAGCATCCAGATGAACTTTGGATACAATTAAATGGAAACATCCTCAAAGGATGATGTTCCAGAGCCTAGCGAAGTTCTCACAGTAGCCTTATTTCAGAATCAATTCAGTATGGAGTATTCATTTGTCTGTAGCACACATCTATCAATACTTAGCGAATGCACTTGCTTTACTCTTGCATAAAGATAATACTTTATACGCTCCTCTGGTTCTCACACCGTCCTAAAACTTGTGTCCTCGTATTGTTTTTGTCGCGTTGGATAAAAATGATTTTTTAATTTAAGTGTAATGCAGTGTTCCCTTGCAAATTCGCGGAAAACGCAAACATCCTTCGCATCATTTTTGCTTTTTTTCCCCCGTGGCAATATAGAATTTTTCATTTGTTTTTGTGCCCAATTATTAAGAAAAATGTCATTTACAAATTTTGTAATGTAAATATTAACATAAAGTCAGCTAAATTACCATATAAAATAGAACTGTATACATTTTTTAGTTCCGTCGAGAGAACACAAAGCAACCATATATTGGCTGCTGCCCTGTAACACATCTCTGGCAGTCCAGCATTCCACATTGTAACAGTTTCCCGCATGGAGCTATCTCAAGTATTTTACAGAGTGTTCTCGTTAAATAAATTTATTACTGTATTTACCCTGCTTATATCAAAGAAAACAACAGCGCTTGCATGCATGAATAACAGTACAGTCTATATAGGGTAATATCGGTATTTTACATACTAGCACACGTTTTGGGAGCATATTTGGTAGCATATTTAGGCATTTTAGGCATTTTTTACCACATCACAAATGCGCATTTTTCACAATTTGCGGGTGCTCTTGGAACGTAATTTCGGGCGTCTACTGTGTTTGTAATGTTTTGTCCGTCTTAATTCTGACTTTACCTTTGCGATGTGCTTTCTGTCTTTAGTTACTGTCATTCCTTATCCATGCCTCAACCCTCCCTGTTCAGTGCGTATAGCTGTTGAGTGTTTGTGATTCCTCAGATGTTCCCTATTCCTCTGTAGTGTAAATGCATATGTGTTCACCCAGTGCTTCTGTGTTCATATTTTAAAGTTTTGATTCTTTGATCATTACAGATGATTGGACCATTATGGATGTATCGAGTCCCCTTAGAAAATGTTCTTGGAGGAGATCCAAAACTGTGAGAGGACGCCAGTGTTAATGAGATCACTGAGTTGGTTCAGCAATTTGGGCTGTTCTTCTCCTCTGAGGTGAGAGAGAAGCCCAGCTTATGAACCAGCTCAAGTCCATCCTAAAGGCTATGAAGCAATCCTCCTTCCTGGACGACCTTTTTGGGGGGGGGCTAAGAAGGTCAGGATCGGGCGAGGATTGAGGCAACAGTGGAGGTGTGAAGCATCATCAAGAGCTACAGAAGAGCTGAGGGGCTTGAATCCGGCCCACTTTACTGGACCACCCAAACTCAACAAGCAGCCTAGACACACCTGTAGAAATGAGCGTGCGCTTCTATAACATTCACGTTAACAGATTAATAGATAGGCCTTGATGAAATTATGACTGTGATCTCAACACAAGACAAACCTCAGGGGTACTTTTCTCTTTAAAATGTTTGAATGCATCTTCCTTTAAGGACTGTCTTTTAAGGAAGTTCGAGTTACCTTGCATGCCAGCCATCATAGTATCAGGGGTTATTTAGCTAGAGAAGGTGAAGTGGAGAAGGTGCTGCTGTAGTGTGCTCCCTGCTCCCGTTATGCCTAGTGCCTTGGAGGACACTACAGAGCCGGCTTCCCGTCCCACAGTGCCGCGCAGCTTTTGTAAGCCCTGTTCTTATCTTTGTGTTAAACTTTGGAGCCTTGTGTTTGAATGTATGTTGGACATCAGTTCTGTTTCTGTATTTATATTTTGAAGTTTTTGTTCTGGTTTTTGTGTGTTTAATAAAATGTGTTGAAGTTCCGCAGACCTCCCGGTCCCACGTCTTAATCATTACAATCACCGCAATGTCAGTGCAAAAAAAGAGTGCCATTTGTTTGTCCCACAAACAAAAACAGCTCAGCTGTGGAGTGGTTTTCTTTGAGGCATGTTGTCGACAACAGAACGAGGACCGGGCTCAGAGGTGTGTGGATTTCCGAATGTCTAAATAATAGCTATAAGAGCGGCATTTGTTTCACGGCTATGTCCTTTCGGAAATGACATCCTTACTGTCTGTACATCGTCCTCTTGGGGGGAAAAAGGCAGATGGAGCTGCAGAAGCAACAATTTGTCAGCAGAACAGCTTTTCTGTCCTCTAAAAGGGTCCCTTAAGATGCTGCCAAGATCCAGTCTAAAGAACATGTAAACATGAGAAAGATAGGAGCGGTCCATGCAAAGTCCACAATTTAATGCATGAACTGTAAAGATTTGGGGGAATTTACTCAGCGCTCCCCAGGCGCTCCACCAGGACAGGCTTCAATTAGTGGACGTCCGACTTGGTGACTTTGGGGAAAAAAGAAGCGCCTCCAACAGTAAAGACATAAAACACCAAATGAGGCAGGAAAATGTGTTTAACCCTTAGTGCCAAGGCAATAAAAGCTTTTTTTTTGCTTTTTGATCTACTATTTTTTTATGTATCACAATAAAGCCAGCGATACCTCGCTCTGCTGTTAAAAATCTGTCAAATGACACTAGATTTTTGCAAAAATGTGTTGTTGTTTTGTTTTTTCAAAAAGTTCCCAGTGTAGGTTTAATAGTATTTCAGTAATCAATAAAGATCTTTTCTGCTAAATGTATGGATGTTTCTGCTTAGATGTTCTGTTTCCATGGCCAACATCAGAAAATATATAAAATATTAAACCCCTTTTGTCTAAACACAGCCCCTAACATCCGAAGATTCTGGGTATGATCCCCAGAGATGCCACAGCCATCCATGGCCAGGAGTCCAAAAGTGCAAAACTGGCCTTCCTCTCTCTTAGTGCGGATGGTCTCCCCTTAAAGGTCCCATGACATGAAAAATTCACTTTATGAGATTTTGTAACATTAATATGCGTTCCCCTAGCCTGCTTATGGTCCTGCAGTGGCTAGACATGGCGACAGGTGTAAAGTGTTCTCTGATCATCCTGCTTATGGCACGCTGTTTTAGAATTTAATAGCCAGAGTGGATATGCACGTCAGATATCCGTAATTCAGTTCTTTCCAGTCAAAATAAACATTACAGATATCCAAAACGACGTTCTTCCTATCTACAGTGAACATTACAGATATCTCAAGCGTCATTCTTCCTAGTACAAATGACGTCACTTTCCCCCATTCGTGTCTATTGGGTTTTCACTTTTAGATATTCAAAACGACTATCTACAATGAGCATTACAGACATCTGAAATACAATTCTTACAAGGAGAAATGTTCGTTTCAGATATCTTCAATACGGTTGTCACTAGTCATAATTCTCATTGCGGATATCAAAAACTTAAAAAGACTCTTCAGATATCTATAATGTAATTACGTCTAGTAACAACTGTACTGAAGATATCTGAAACAAAAGTTTGTCCTAGTAAGAACTGTATTTCAGATACCTGTAATGTTCACTGTAGATAGGAAGAACTTCGTTTTGGATATCTGTAATGTTTATTTTGACTGGGAAGAACTGAATTACGGATATCTGACGTGCATATCCACTCTGGCTATTTAATGTTCAAATGGCTTGCCATATCCTGCTCCGCCGTTGAGAGAAGGACAGCTCAGATGGCCCGATCTGGAACTTTCCCCTCATGTCGTCACGAGGGGAAAGGTTACCTTCCCTTTCTCGTTCTTTGCCCCCCCCCCAAAAAAAATTAGCGACACCGACTGCCAATACGATCGTGTGAAAGACCACTTTTGTCTTTAGAGACATCATGGCTTGCAAACGAGTGAAGCATGGCAGTTGCTCGATGCTTAGATGTGCAAATGAGCACAAATGTATTTTTTTAGTTCCTTCAAGTGAGCCTCTGAAGAACCAGTGGGTTCATTTTATTTTCTCTGGAAATGCGCCGACACAATTCAGAGCTGGTCTGAAAATGAAGTCTGGATCAGTACCAACTCTCCCTGGCTCAGCTACAAACCTCGGACAAGTAAGTCAACTTAACGCTATATAATTTTGTTGCTTTGTTGTATATGGTTACCAAGCTTTTTACTCTTAGAATGTGTCTGTAACATTAGCTCTGCAGCTAACAGCCCAGTTAGCAGGCTACTGTCACAAATGTAAAGGCAGATAGCATCAGATATGTGTGTGAATGGTGTGTGAATACACACATTAATACGAGTGTTGTACTTCTTTGCCATTTGGACAACCGTGCTGCTGTTAGTCTATGACCCATATACACTGTAAACATTAGCGCATGGTACCGCAAGTGTGTGTGTGTGTGTGTGTGTGTGTGTGTGTGTATATGTGTGCCCTGCAGTGGTCTTGGGCCCTTCCCAGTGTGAGTCCCTGCCTTGGGCCTGTAGACCCCAGGATGGGCTCCAGGGGCCTGCGACCCTAGTAAGGATTAAGCACTTACAGAAAATGAATGAATGAAAAAAACAACTCCAGTTCCAGTACTCAGCACTGGCATACCCCTTTAACATCCCTCACATTAGTGTAAAGTGGCTATTTGTCACATTAAATGAGGTTAAACTCGGAAACTGACATGTGAAGCATTATTTGTAGTGCTTATTCGAGGTAAAGCCCACATCTGTGCTTGTCTTGCATCCCCTGACTGCCCCCGGGAAGCTCCTCCAAACTGGCTTTACAGTAAGGAATCGCATATTAAATTATGGATCGGACTGGAATTCTCCTCTAAGCGGTCTCTAATCCTATCCCTTGATGCATTAAGATTACTCTCTGAATGTGGCCAATTATGAAGCTACAAGGTGAATTAGAATAAATCTATCTTCATCCTATCCCGGATAATGGTACCTCGGTAACCTTCCCCTCAGACATTCCTATCTCCTCCATCAGGGAAGATTCCCCACAGCCGGGTTTTAAATTTAGGTCATTGTTTACTGAGATGAAGAAGGCAAATATTTGTGACACTCTTAAAGCAAATTGGATCGAGGGAGAGGGTCAACCCTCTGCCTCTACAGGAATCTAAATACGAGAAGGCCTTTTTCTTCCAATATGGATTCGTTTATGTATGCATTTGGCTGTGATGTTTTGCTCATCTGTCAGATTATTTTAAGAGACTAGTGGATTCAAACCTCTATACATCCATATATTATGTTACAAAAGGGCTCAACATAAATTCCGTCTTGCATATTTTCTTTTTTTTTTCTTTTTCGCCCAAGATCCAGTTATTCATTTATGGCTGAATGAGTTTCAGGATGGAAGAACTTGACTGGCCGCACAGAGCCCTGACCTCAACCCCATCCAATACCTATGTATTGTTGTATGTATTGTATGTAACATTGTATGATTTTTTGTGACATCACAAACAGAGTGAATTCCAAATGGACTTCCTGCAGCTTAATTTCCATAGGTGGACTGTATGGACCAAGAAGTGATCTGTTCTGAAACGTACCGTGTTTATGCACTGTCTTAAAAGATCATTTAGTTCTCCACGATATGAGCCCCTAATGGAGTCAGATGGTTTGGGGCAGGTGATATTTTTGTATTTCTGAATCACTCTACTGTACAAAGCCAAACCGTAATGGCCTGAAATAAGAGAGAATAAACTGGAGAAAGACTGAAGCAGCCTTTAGTTTAGCGGGCCACATGCCAAATGTGGCGCAAGAGAAAAGTGGCCCTGAACGGTGATCACACATCATTTTTATGCTGATGACTCATTTGAGTGACATATGCAAATTGAGAGTGGATATTTCGGCACTGCACGTGGCACTTAAATGTTTATAGCTGGACAATCACTTTAACCCATCACAAAGAGGGAAAACACAGAGCTTGGAATGAAACAGTTTCAACCAATGGGGCAGCGGGGATCCCTGGGCAAGCCAGATACTCAGCAAGCCAGCAACTGAGACACCTCCAGCTTGGGTTTAAAAGGAAAGGCTTGATTTGTACCTTGTGTAAAAGTTCTATTTATTAAAATGTATTCATCGATCATGTAAGACCTTCACTTCAAAATCATTGATACTTGACACTAGTCCTGGAGTACCAAAGCCCAACACATTTTGCACGACATGTTCATTTGGCAGGTGCTTTTATTCAAAGTGACTTGCAATTTGAGGAAGCACTCATTCTTCAGGACAGTGTGAGAACCACGGGAGAGTTCTAAGTGCTAACGTTTTCATGTAGGAGAAGAAAGATGAGGAGAGGAGATGCTCTCTGAACAGATGAGTCTTCAGGAGCTTTTTGAAGAATTATATTGGGACGCCTGACCATCACACCAACAGGGACTTTCATGACATTGCATTCAAATACATCGACTTTGACACTGGGCTGGTCCCTCTTTGCAGCTAGAAGAGCTTCCACTTTCCACGAGATTTTGGAGTTTCTGTGGGAATTTGTGTTCATTCATTCTATAAAGTACTTATGAGGTCAGACACTGATGTTGGACGAGAAGGTCTGGATCACCATCTTCGTTCCAGTTCATCCCAAAGGTGTTGGATGGGGTTGAGGTCAGGGCTCTGTGTGGACCAGTCAAGTTCTTCCACACT
>JBBIGA010000083.1:3407525-3419418 GCA_037576975.1 Alestes dentex
ATATATTAGTTACCCCACAGTTGTAGTGTGGATGAAAAAAGTCGCTATAAAACTTTTCAGAGGTGAACTCTGGACATGGTTTGAAGAATCGAGTCCAAACTCTTGCGCTTTCACACACGTAACATACAGCAGGAGATTTTCCATGTTGTTTGCATTCTCACCTACTGAAAATAGTCCGTATGGTTTAGGCGAAGTGTGTGCCTGGTTAGAGCGTGCAGGAGGTGGGATGTGTTGCGGTCACATAGCTGGTCTGTAATTTGGTCATAAACAACGGAGTTTCCTTCAATTTCTGTGACAATTTCAGCCTCGGATCTTAATGACAGAATTTCTTGAATCTTGTCGTTCCTCCAGTTTTCATTGGTGTCTTTGTGCAAACGACCCTCCTTTGTTTTCTTCCAGTTTCATGCCAGTCATGTAGGAATGTCATCAACGTGGCCTCTCCCTTGCTTTGAATTCCTCAAAAAATCACCTGCTCCATTCACACACGGACTCTTTTGGTCATTACATGGACTGTTCAAGGGGGATGTAAGGGCAAAGCCTGTTTAACGTCCGGTCCAGATGATTCTGAAATTTGCACACATAAACCTCTTTCGACTGAGTTGAGATGTCCAGTAATGTTCAGGATTTCAGTGCCTCTATGACAAGGGTTTCAAACATATGAATAACATAAGCTGTGCTGCATACATTTTTCAACAGACATTCCGAAACCTTAAAAGAAGCAGGGATTCACTTCTAATTTTCTTTGTCAGAATAACTTGTTATAATGAATTGTATTACAATATCTAATGTATATCAGGTTTTCATAAAGGCGTGTGAAACTACTCATAATACGATGAAAAAAGTAAGTGTTGCCTGAAATATTGTGACCCAGATGTTGCTCTTTTTGTGATGTGGTATTCATAGGACGCGAATAAATTGAATGAGATTGCCTGCCAGACTGTTCGGCCTGAATCAGAGAACTGTTGAATCACAAGTGATTTTTTTCTGCTGGCCTGATGCAGGGTCAGTATTGAGACATGTTCACTCATTATGCCATGCAACGCTGAGACCCTGCCAGCGGTCTCCACACACCCACTGCCAAGACTTTTCATAATGCAGCAGCCCTTCATCGGGATCCTGCACACTCTACATCATATGGCATTCTGCTTGTCGCATTACTATTGGATGACTCTCTGTTTTAAGTGTACTGATGTGTTATTCCCTTTGTAGAGAAAAAAAACATAAAATAACTTCATTTCCTCTCTTTTTTTTTCTTCTCTGAATGAGTGCTGTGGGCTTCAAGCATGGGAAAAAATGCACAGGCAAGAGGTATTATGTAAAGAATGGGCTTAAAGTGGGAGCTCTGAGAATTACTTGTGGATTATGCTTTAATAATGTGTCAAAAAACCTATAAAATCCACAACTGAAGGGTGGAAAGTGCCGCGGTAGAAGTGCATTTGAGACGTCGAAGGATGGCACATTATGTTGAATAAAACCAGTGGAGTATTTCATCTCTTCCTATTGGGAATCCTTATACTGAGTCTCTCTTTTTTTCTCTTCTCTCTTGAAGCAGGCATGAAATTGTATTCATGATTTTAAATAATGGGGAGGGGGAGAAAAAAAACAAAAACACCCCCCCCCTTTCTGGGACTGTGTCTTCCTTTCCTGTACTCTTCTTTCACAGACGTCCACAACGCAACGGAATGGGTCTAGAGCCTCTGGTTGTCGACAGTCATCAGTTTACATGAAAGAGTCGCTTGAGGTGTTAAGAATTGCTATAAAGCAGATTCGCTTTCATTTAAGGACACTGGAGAGCTTCTGAACAGGAGCTTGCCCGTTAAGGCACCACAACATCTCAGTGGGATTTAAGTCAGGAAAAAACAAGCATTTCATTTCCTCTGAGCCATTCACTTGCTCTCGTGCTTCGGATCATAAACCAGTTGCTGAACTGATGACCAGACATTCCCCAGTAGGATTTTCTGGTAGAGAGCAGAATTTATGGTTCCATCAATTATGGCAACCCACCCAGGCCCTAAAGCGGCAAGGCATTCCCTCACCATCGCACTACCACCACCATGTTTGACTGCTGATATGAATTTGGTATTTCCGGGCTCTGATTTTGTGAGGGTAAGACATCACTCTCTGACTTCTGAAATGTACAGGAGTATTTTCATTTAATTTATGTCCGTACTTTTATGTTTATGGCTTGAAATGAAGGTCTAGCTGGTCAAACCCACCAAATTGAACAGTTTTGAATGCACTCATATTACTCTTCCGTTTTTGTCCCTAATTAATAAGATACTATGTCATTTTTCATAACATGAAATGGCCAACTACAATTTTATGGTGGCATGTCTAGGTCCTACATTTTTCTTATTTACCCATGTGGTCCACTTGTTGTTGTAATTCATTTTCACATTACTATTTCCTGCTTTTTATATCAAAATTATACAGGCTGTTTTTACTAGAACATGTAAATGACTTCTGTTCTGATGGCCTGTTTTTGCCTCTTAAAAAGCAGTTAACATTCCTAATTACTTGAATGTGAATTGAAGGACGTAAACTGTTCAGTTGGTGTTTTTATTTTGGTTCTTATTTTCAAAATGAATGCACACAGGAAGAAAGAAATAACAATACAGCATTACATTAGGAGCAAGGAAAGAACAAACAGAACATACCATCATTCTACAGACAATAGTGATCATAATATTAAAAAAAAAAATCATATTAAATGTAAAAAAGAAAACTACACATGAACTACACATCATCATCATTACAATAATTCATCATCACAATTATTCCACTGGTTTACATTCTGGCAGATTTGCACCTTGAATTTAATTTTGTCCTGGGCCTTTTTTTCAATACCTGTTTCCCAGAGTTCATACAGGCTTTCTTTAAATTCGAGCCACTTCTGAATAGAGTTAGAAAGTCAACAAATCATCTGTAATGATCTATTTATCTGTTCTATTATGTATTAAGATCAATTAGATCATAAAATGTTCAAGCACAGTTAAGTCAATAAATAGTGCACTGGCTGGTTCATAATAATCTGATTCATAATTATCTTTCTTCTGTAGCATGAAAATGAGACTGTCACCATACCTCCACATAGTAACATACAGAACTATGAGAAAACAATACAGCACATATATTGAGTTCTGATTCTAGATGTCATTCGTTTGATTATATAGTGCAATGGTTTTAGACATTTTTGTTTCTACATTATTTATCATCATAATGTATGATTGACTGTCATGCCCAGAAGTGTGCACTGTCTAATTTAATATTAGTGATTATAATTTTAACGTTTTTGATTTGTCAATTACGAAATAGTATTTGGTTTGCTTTACTTAACTTTAGTGATAATTTGACAAACCATTTCTTTCAGACTGTTCCAATTTTGCAGCAATTCTAACAATTTATACAGTATAAACAGTTTAGCGCCTAGCACTGAACCTTGTAACCTTTAACAAATCAGATTCGATCATGATCTATATACAGATTTCTATCACCAAGGCAACCTCCATGAGTATGCTATCCCTCTAATACCATAACGTTCCATGTTCTTCATTATTAAGCCATGATCAGTTTCTATAATCACTCCCCACAGTATACTCCTTCTCCTTGTCCATTGCAGTAGATGTCTCTTCTATCAGCAAGGGGAAATTCAGTTTTCCGTGATACTGACATGTGTTCGTAGACAATGTCCAAAGTCAAATCATATTTTTAAGAGATGCTTCTGCCCGTCCTTGTCTAGGTCCTATTGTGTGCTCTGGTTTTAGAGCTAAGGGAAATATGTTAGAGTGAAAGTGCTGCGACCCCCCAGAGAGTGAAGGACACTAACTAACCGCGTGTGAGTACCTGGCAAATTCACCTGACAGAGCCCAACAAAACGAAAGCCGGGCATGAAAAATCTGTTGCTTCCTTGTAAGCATAACAGCCCTCGAGCCAAATCACAGCGTAATCATGGGAAGAATTGCTTGTTGGTAGTTCAGTATGTGTGGGTCTGGAGCACTTCAGATAAAAACACGGTTTCAGCTGCTTCAGGTTTTTCAATGCTCTAAGAGTAAACAAGGAGACAGCTGAGACTGGTAGCAGGGTGTGATGAGTGTTCCTCTCCTCAAGGCATGACATGCCAGAAGTAAATAAAAGTCACTCTCTTATGTCGTTTTATTTATTTCTTTCTTTGGCTTTCATTGTCACCTTTCTGGCCTAGGCGAACAAAAAAGCCTTTGCATTCCTCCGGCTCTGCATGTGTACACCTGGAATACCTGATGTTTCCGTGAAGGACACAGTCTTTATCTAACCCCTGCGGGGGGCTTCGAGTTTAAAGGCAATGTGCTTGTCGAAGCATACAGAATATTCTCAAAAAGGTGGATGATTATGTAAACAAAATGCATGAGGTGAAAGACAAGCAGGATGAAATGAGCAATCAAACCTGGAGGGCTGCAGGGAGGGGGTGGGGGGGGGGATTCTGTCCTTTTTTTTCTCTGAAGTCAGGAGTGTTTGTGTCAGATGATTAAAACTTCAGTCAGGCAGCTGGACATAACAGCTAGCTCCACAGCAGTGGGTCCCGACCCCGGTCCTGGAGGGCCCTGCTCTGGACATTTGAATGTTTTCCACGCTCCAGACACACCTGATCTGGTTAATCTGCTAATCACCAAGCCTTGTCTGTGTTAAAATAGTCCTGGCAGGGGGGCTCCAGGATCCAGGCTGAGGGCAAAAAAAGATTTCAAATAATGCCAAGGAGGAAGCACTTTAGGTTTCCCAAAGCAGAGGTTCTCAAACCATGCCTCAGAACTCCATCTGATATTTTCTTTGTAATGTTGAGATTACAAAGAGATTTCTTTGTAAAGTTGTGGGGTCCACTGCCCTTAAGATCCCTTCAGATGAACCTAAAAAACTCAACCCAAGACACTTCATTGAAAGATTTTTTTTTCACGATACCAGAAGATATTCACTCCTCATTTTTAAAAATACACTCCAATATTTTACACAATGCCCTAGCACAATGGATCCTAACCTTGATCATTGAAGCCATTTTGCTCTGCACATTCACAACACCTGATGCAACACACCAGCTGGATAACATTTCCTGGATTTTAGTGGGAGCTGGGGAAAATACTAAAACTAGGGCTGAAACAATTATTCAAGTCACTCGAATACTTCGTTCACAAAAAATGTTTAAGGCTTCGTTTAATATATGTCACCAAAGTCCATCTGTTAAAAATGTCTCTGCTATCGTATCACTCCCGCTTTGTAGACACTGCGGTATCACTGTTTCACATGGACTGTTTTAAATGATGCGCATTTCAAAGGTTTAAGATGGCGCGTTAATTTTGCTCTCTACGGAAATGGAGGAAAATGAAGATCCCGGTGTGCGCAAAAGACAGAAAATGTCTGAAGTGTGGGACCATTTTACACTGCGTAAGGCGGACAACGTAGTGCAGTGTAAACACGGTAAAACGGACCTGACCCACCACAACAGTACATATATGTACCTTATGTATGGGGAAGGAATGTTTTGAGATGTAACTTTTCAGTGTGTGTGTGTGCATGTGTGTGTGTGTGTGTGTGTGTGTGTGTGTGTGTGTGTGTGTGTGTGTACCGCCCGCGGGCTGGAGGGAGGGAGAGAGGAGAAATGAGATCTTGGTGCATTTTGCTACTTCTCTTGCTACTTATCATGCCTCTTCACTATCAACTCATAACACAGCCTACAAATAATTACAGATACTGCACGTTTTAACAAGCGCCAGTGTTCATATAAGTTAGCAATCATAAAAACACGTGACCTTGTAGAGGCTCCGAGCCCGCGTGGAGAAGTTCAGTTCACGTGAGGATGCTTTCGGTTCAGGTGCTGCAGCTTTACTCTACTCTACCTACCGACCTGATCTGGACACAGCTGGAAACTGAACTGTACTGTTTTAGTTGGATTATTAGTAATACTTTATTCTCAGATGGGCTATTGCAGGGGGTACATCCCTTTTCCCTTTTTTTTATTAAGATAAATCTAAGGACAAATAGGCCAACCTGTGTTAGTGAAGTTGTATTTCATAGGTTTTTTTCCATGTACATCATAAATGTTTCACAGAAAGGTTCATTAAAAGGGCTTAGTTCTGGAGCCAATAAGCCGAAGGTTTTAAGGTTGGACTTAATAAAAGTGTTGAGTTTGAATAACAGCCAAATGCTTGCTCATTTCAAGAGGCCTTTCATGTTGCATAGCACACTATTGATATAGTTGTTTAACAACACAAAAGTATGATTTGTCCGATTACTTGATTAATCGATGAAAAAAATCGACAGAATACTCGATAGTTGCAGCCCTCATGGCTAAATCTCCTGAGAATATCACAAACTATAACTCAGGCATGAAGCAGTGTAATAACCATTCCATGTAATAACTTTATGAGGTAGTTCTCAGAGCAGGGGTGTCAAATCTTATCCACAGAGGACCAGTGTGGCTGCAGATTTTCATTCAGAATAACCAAGAGCACATCTGATCTGAAGACTGAGTGGAATCAGGGAAGCTCCTGATTGGTTGGAACAAAAACCTGCAGCCACACCGGCCCTTTGTCGACACCCTAAGTTTAGAGGCATTTCACCTAAAATCATTCTGAATTACGTTGTGGAAGCATTTAATTATGCAGAAATCCTGAAAATTAGAGGAATTCCAGATAAAGCTGCAAGCAGAAAATGAGTTCCTGTTCTTATCTTTGAAATCATCAGTAATGGTCTAATCCTGTGAACTAACGAAGAGAGGGAGGTAACAGTCACAGGAATGAAGGCCTGAGTGAGCCAGTGAGAGAAACTGCAGCGAAGCTCAGAAAGGAGAGCGGCAACCTTCAAAGCACAAAAATGTTTCCAGAGGGAGGGAGAGGCAAAGAGTTTCACAGCAATAAATCTCAGTCAGCAAGCGACAGTGGACGAGCAAGACTTTCCTGAAAAAGAGAAAAATCCTTCATGAGGATAAAACCAAAGAAACTTGAGGCTGGACAGTGGCTCATTTTTTCACTTCCATTTCTTCACAGTCAAAGCTCAGTTTTTCAAATCACTTGGCACATTTCACAATGAATAGGTAGATCATCAGAAATGATATCTTTTTCTACTCCTAAGTCAATGTCTGGAGACCTGTGACTGTCCGCTTGTGAACAGATGTATAAGAACGAGCATTCACCAGATCCCATCTTTCGACACGAACGTCTCTCAGTGTCTATGCGGCAAAACCACCGCTGTGCACCACCTGTGTTCTAGCTACGCAGGTCTCGTCCCACTCTAGAGAGGCTTTCGCAATCCACATCAGGACACTGAGAGGCCTTTACACTTCATTAGCACGGCTAGGTAGCGTGTGCCCAAACGCATGAGGGTTAATGTGTCCGTGGTGAGCTGCGGCGCTAGACTTTCATATGTCTGTCATTCTCCACAGCAATCAGCGTCTCCTCCGCAGAGCCCTGTAATTCCTGCAGCTTCCTGTTTATCCAGGAGCTGGAACTGATACAACACGGCTGGAGTTTTGCTTCAGCAGTCGAGCAGAAGGCGCTCTGCTGGCTGTGCTTATGGAGCTCCATGCTCCGAAACAGGAACTGGGTAGTGAGGGTTTGACTCGTGGGCAGAGTTCACCACAGCAGGAGACGAGCTGCAAAAGTTACGTAAAGCTGAGCTTGTGTGAATGGGAACAGGGGGAAAACATTAGCGGAGAGGCCTGAACAGAACCTACCGCACGGATACACTGTGGAGGCAGACTCTTTAACCATGCTAATGAGATGCTGCACGTAGATGAGGTCAATTATAACGGCAGACAAGTCTGTGTCTGTGAGAAACATGGTGAGACAGATGAAAATAAGGAAGACGTTTCATTAACTCCTGTGACACGGCTGGACAGGAAACTCATAGGAAGCCATCAGCCGCCCGAGGCCCTTGTGACTTGGAAGACGACATGGTGGAAGCAAAGTGGCAGTGACTTGGCAGATGTGCTGTGCCTGCGTGTGAGAGCGAAAAACTCGACTGTTTCATTAGAATGGCTCACACATCAGCAGGCAGGTGGCAGCGGCAGGGTCATCCTCACCCACACAGCTCAAATTTAGCACTGTCTGACAACACTCAAATTGAATTTTTTTCTGTGGCAGCCAAAGCCTCGTCATGTCTGTAAAAAGATCATATTTATCTTGCATTACTGAAACCTCTAAGATGCTGTAAACAAGCCCATTCCGTTGAAGACAAACATCCTACTGAATGGAATGAGGAAGCAACATGCTAATCACTTAGCGCTATCACCAAAGGCTAGATTAAGCATGTGGTCTTGAGGCTTCAGACCAGGGCTGCGCATTATATTGTTTGTTAATCATTATATCGCAACTGTAACACTGGCCTTTGCAGAACCGGTATTGCACATTGCAGAAGGCAGCATTATGCAAATGAGTCCTCTAACCAATGGCAATGTTTTTCCACTGTGTTCTGTGAGCATCCTGACCAATCGCAGTCCCAATAACAGCCTCTGTGAGTGTTCAGATGACTCACAGTAATTCAGGTAAACCAATGTTATCATGTTGGTCAAAAATAATGTGAGTCATTTTTTACTACCAGATTATTCACTGACGCATTTTAATATACTGCAATCAGAGTATCAATGCACAGTTGTAATATAATAGCAGCATTAGTGCTATTGCATATTGAGCAGTTCTGGCTAGAAGTTATTTTTATGTTTAATAGTGAGGCGCTGTGGATGGCACATTGCTTCAGGACAGAGTTCTCCTCAGACTCCAGAGGGTTTTTTTTTCCCCAGAGTGGTCAGACAGGACAGGGTCTTTCCCTCTGGGTCTCTTCATGAAGGGAAAAAAAAAAAGGTGGAAAAAGAGAATAGAAGAACAGTGAAATTTTGTTTTAGGAGATGTGCCTGTTACATAATATGCATGTGTTGGGAGGTGTTTTGGTTTGACTAGGAGACTCTGAGGCCACTAAGGGGGGGTCATCAACCGTGCCTAAGCCAACAAGATCGGACACATTCTGCAGCCTTGGAGGGGCTGCCACTGAGAGACATGCAGGCGGCCATCAACAGTTACGAAACACAACAACAAACTATTTGTTCAAAGGTTTGTGGACACCTGGGGGGGTATTTCAACAAGCATGATTTCTCAGTTTATCTAGGTAATTTAATCCTAAACTCTAGACTGTCCATAGGAAAATCGTTATGGGACCTGCCTATTGGTCAATCCTCAAATTTGGGCTTAATTTATCTGGTTAACTGAGAAGTCCTGCCTGTTGAAATACCCCCCCTCCTCACTGTCCCCCACTGTTGCTGTGAGAATTTGACTGCATTTAGCCAAACGCACATTAGTGAGGTCAGGTATTGACAACAGACTATTAGCTCTGGTTCAAAAGCACCACCCCAGCTCATCCCAAAGACACTGGAATAAGCTCCATCACTCCAGAAAAATGTTCCACTGCTCCACAGACCAAAACTCTCTAGCTGACACTTGGCCTTTGGCTCTTTTGTGGCTACTCATAAACATCTCATTGTACTGGCAGCGCTTTTTCACAGAGATTATGTAGATTCTATGTTAATTATGCCAGAACCGAACACCTGTGCCAGCAATGGTTGCACCTTAAAGCAGCTGGATTAACTAACTGGCGTGTCTGAATACTTTTGGACATGTAGTGTTTATGTTTGGCAAATCCATTCATCCACATGTACGGGCTAATTAATCACGTGATGTTACAGAAATTATTACATGGTTTAAGGTAAAGCGACAAAACTACAGGTGGCACAACCATCTACTGGCCATCAAAATGGTTCTAATTCTGATTTCTCTTATATCACTACCGTGGTGTCAGCAATTCATTTTCTTTCGAACTAAGACAACCCATGAGACATTCCTACTCTTCTATTTTATGCCACATGCAGAATGTAAATAGCATGGATGTACTTACAGAAGCCAAAGTCCTTCCATTAGTCATTTAGGTCTGTAACTATAGAAGACTTCAAAGTGCTATAGATGTTTAATGAAATATCCTAACCAGCAAAATCAATAAGACTGCACATATCTAACCATTCCAGAAGCCAGAGAATCAATAAGGTTGACAGGAATAGGCTGACGCCCATCAGTAAGCTCTTGAAAGTCCAAGCTCATTGAGTAGGCAGCCTACAACATGCAAAACAGGCATGTGACCCACTGCGCCTGTACACAAAAGTCTAAAATACCTCCTTGTGTACAGAAGGCTGACACACACACACAAACACACACAAGTTTCCTCCACATCCCTTTCATAATTGTTTTTCCTTGATCAAACCATTAGCCAAATTGGGCTCCTTCATCACAGCTGGGTCGAACACAAAGGATGGATTGTGCGACTCACGATGCAGCCCACAGGGCCGAGGTTTCGAAAGAAGCGTTCCCACAGTCGGCTCTGCTCCGTCGGAGGGGGACAGGCAAGAGGCAAGACACAAGGCTGCCATAACCTCGTCACTTGTGACACGGAGACAGAGCACTATTGGCTGCCTGGGCTTTGGATTTACACCAAAGCACTTCTGACTGCTGGCTGTTTGGTCTTTGGATATGGAGCAAAGACATTCTGCACTTCTCTGGTTTCCCTCACTGAGACTGAGCCTGTTTACCACATGGAGGACCCCGACCAGCAGCCTATCGGCCCACTGAACCATCAGCCGTCTCCGTCAGGGTGTTTCTGGATCCATGAGAGGGATTTTAGAGGTGTAAGGAGGCATTTCTCCCTCTGACTGTTCTTCATAGATGTGTTTGAACCTTGAGGCACGACTCCTCATGCACATCCTCACTACAAGCCTTTAACAACCACTCATGCTCTCACTCTCACACCACAATGAGCCCTCATCGCCAAACATGGTGCAGGGAGACCATTCACATGCATTTAACACCCAGAACAGCACATGATAGCACTCCATACTAAAGGCATGGGTGACTTTAGGCTGAGAATGTAAACAGATGGAAGGAGCAGAAGTGTGAGAGCCTGCATTCCCTCGCATGGATAAGGAAAAAAGGCAACAGAGGGATTAGATTGTGGGGGATTAGCGCCATAGAGAATGAGAACCTCAGAGGGCTGTAGAGAGGACGTGAAGTGAACCAAATAAAAAGGAGCCTGAAAACAAATAGAAGAGCACTGAATCCCGTTATTAGGGAAAGGAGGGTGCTTGAATCTCAGGTTCTTCTCACAGCCAACTCTGTACCACAGTCGCTCCGGACTAAGAGGGACACGCGTGTCGTGTCCTCCCCACAGTCCAGCCCTGGGACATTAATACCAGTGGCTAGGAGACGTTTCTGTCACAAGCCTTACAAACAGCAAACAAAGATTTCTTTGTCATCAATGCAAGCCCTGCTCCTCTGTAGGGTCCTGGGCCAGTCTTCTCGCTCTGATCAGACCTTCAGAGAGATCAGCCCTAAACACGCCCGGAGCCCCCTCACACCAGACTAAAGACAGCTTCATTTCGTCCTGGTTCTCACTGCACACCAATTTGTGACCTCTCTCTCCCGGTCTATGTATCTCTTTCTGTATCCCTCTCTCTTTCTCTCTCCCTTAGAGTCATTAGCCCACTCTCTCTTTCATTATGAAGGTTTATCATAAAAAAAAGACCACGAAGGTTTATTGTAAGCCTGTAGTTTTGTTAGAGGCGATAAAGAAAAGCACATACATGTCTGCAGCCATCGGTGCCGAGTCCAAATCCACGAGAAGATCAGAAATCTCACAGGGTCGTGCAAAAAGTCCTCTGTAATATACAAAAAAATCCAAAAATCCTCCAAAGTCACTCTGCCCGCTGCAGGCGAAACCCAGGGATCTCTCTGCCCGTCGGTCAGCCTCTCAGGAGGGGTGTGGACAAACCAGCACACATGAAAAGATGGTCCATCCCCAACCACGTCCACCACGCTCGGTCCGCCGGCAGTGAGAG
>JBBIGA010000083.1:3419518-3436195 GCA_037576975.1 Alestes dentex
GGTTCAGGTGCTGCAGCTTTACTCTACTCTACCTACCGACCTGATCTGGATACAGCTGGAAACTGAACTGTACTGTTTAAGTTGGATTATTAGTAATACTGTTTTCTCAGATGGGCTATTGACGGGGGTACACCCCTTTTTCCTTTTTTAATTAAGATAAAAAGGACAAATAGGCTAACCTATGTTTGTGAAGCTGTATTTCATAGTTTTTTTTTCCATGTTTCACAGAAAGGTTCATTAAATGGGTTCTGGAGCCAGTAAGCCAAAGGTTTTAAGGTTTGATCTAATAAAAGTGTTGAGTTTGAATAAGAACCTTTTTTTCCATGAGGAATAACAGCCAATTGCCTGCTCGTTTTAAGAGGCCTTTCATGTTGCATAACACACTATTGTTTAAAAACACAAACATATGATTTATCCGATTACTCGATTAATCGATGAAAAAATAGACAGAATACTCGATTCCAAAAATTAGTTGCAGCGCTAACTAAAACAGCTAAAAACGACTGATGTCGGAAACCATTGCCCTAGAAAAACACTTTTGTTTCTCTAATAACCTTTAACAGTAGATGTGAGTTTGAAGAACCCTCACAATGCTTTCAAGATGAAAGTCACAACAGTCTCTCTGGGTCCAACACTTTGGTGCTCAAGTGTAGTTTTCAGTTGACTTTCACACCAAACCTTCACACGGGTATCAGAACAACTGGTAAACATGTCTACAGCTGCCAGGCCCTGCTTCAGTTAAGCTATAAACAAGAAACCTACCGCTGAGCTGGACTGCTGGAAAAGCTCCTCAACCTCGGCTTGCTATAAGGACCAGGCCCTCAGACGACGGCGACGCCTGATGTCACTGGCCACTGGAACGGAACATGGCAGGCAGCGCGTGAGGAAGCAGAAGCAAGATGGAGGGTCCTGGCTAGGCTAAAAGCTAATGCTACCTGGCCAGCTATCCCGTCCATTCTGCTCAACGATGTTTGCTGGACAATAATTCGGAGTACGTTCGACTCCACTGAACTACCAAATGCTGTGTTTTGTCTTCATGGAGATATGACTCAGCGACAGCGTTCCAGACACATCTACCCAGATTAGTGACATGCTAATGTTCCACTCGGACAGAAGTCCCACTCTGACCCGCAAATTGCAAGGTAGGTGCCTTTGTGTTTACTTCAACACTGACTGGTGTATGAATGTTATGCCTGTTTCTAGTTACTGTTAACTGCTGCTGGAGTTTGTGCCTGACCACTTTATTTACCATGTATTCTAATGACTCCGCTTCTAGTCATAATACAGTATTTATTCGAACATTAACATGCACCAAATGTTGTCTTAGCCTGTTGTTTTGTTGCTCTTGTGTTTTTCGTGCACTCTCTCTCTTACATTCTTTGCACCCTGTGTATTTCGTCCTGACTGCACTCATGTAGTTTTGTGGTGTTCTGTTTTGTTCCTGTGTTGCACCATGGTCTTGGAGGAACGTCCTGTTTCACTGTGCATGTAATCTGAAATGACAATAATCCTACTTGACTTGACTTGACAAAATGTAACGGCTCCAGAAAGGACATTTCAAATTGTATATAAGCCTTTTCATTGTGTGAATGTTCTTTAGAAGTTCCTTCACACTCACAAATCTCCTTTGAGTCTTGGAACCAAAGTGTATCAGATATTCCCCTGCTTCACCCGCGAGTCGCATCAGTCCTGTATTAGTATGATACACAAGGTATATGAGTCTGCTCTTACTCAGCTGATCAATTGATTAACAAAGAGGTTTTAGTGGGGCTGTGTTAAAGCAGGGGGAAAACACAAACATGTGCAGGGCAAGGATCCTCCTCCGCAGTGTCTAGGACGCCTAGAATCAACAGACTCATCCTAAAAACAAAGATTCTGTCAGTTCAAAGGAGCTCTGCCGGTAAGGCATTCAAAGTGATGACACGTAAATGGGCAATCATGGAAGTGTTGTCAGCATTTGTGGTGCTAGGGAGCTGTTTTATGGGTAAACATTCTTAACTTACTCTTTTCCGTGGCAGCTGAATATTTACTTAATTCTTCCTTTTTGGATGGCTGGCTGTTGCATAAGCCCAAAGGATGCAGCTGCATCTCAATGAAGCTGCACACTCCCATGTTTACAGCACAGTGTATTTGAAGATATTTTGAGAACTGAAAAGGTCTTCAAGAGAGATGCTATGCCAAAACCTGTACATCCTCCATGCACAGTTTCTTGACTCTTTTGCCCTTGACTTGGACAATCCTATGTCAAACTGACTTTTTTTTATATATATTTTTTGAAAAACATGGCCCTGATGGTCATGGTTCCTTAACGAAGCTGGAGCATTTTGCAGCTTTGTGCCTAGAATAGTTCCAGGGAATTTTTTTTTTTTTTTTACAAAATGTTGACTGTTTATATTCATATTCATGCAACACGGCATATGTTATTTCCCTTTGTAGCTGCGAAGGACTTTAACCTTGATTTAATCCTTGATTTTGGCATTAAAGCAACAGTTAATTGAAGCTGCGACGGCTCATATCTCAATTGATGTCAGTATTGCGTTTTACAAATGCTGGTCATAAACAGTCTTTACAAATGTGCTACTTAAAAAAAAAAAAAGATGCAAAAGCATCAATAGTGACAAATAAAAAAAGCCTTTTGACTGGATATCAGATAATTTACCGTACCAAAACATCCAGAATATGTAAAACACTGATGTTCATATTTATGCTTATCTGTAACACTGACATAGTATGTTAGCACATGTGCTGCGGTCTTAACATGAGATAGTACTGGTGACTCCACCTGACAAGGCATTTCTAATAGTAGGCTTGACATTGCATTGCTAATTGTTTTCTGATACTGCAAAAGAACATGTGTTAGCATATCGGTTCTGCTTCATTTGCTAAGGCATTGCTAATGGTAGCCTGGTGGCATCTTAGTAATGCTGCCGCACAATAATGCTGCAGACATGAGCATTTTGAGCATTTTTTTGTGACTCCACTTGACAGTACTTTGCTAGTGGTACACAAGCTGTACATTTTTTAAAAATCTTGCCACACAATATTTATCTTCATATATAAATTAGCACGCTGATGCTAGCTGTTATCGCAATATGATATTAGCCTGATATTTAGTGACGTGACAAGGTCTTACTGGTGGTGGTCTATTGTCATCTGTAAAATGTTTTAATAATGCCATCATTAATAAGCTACAAGTATTTGTTAGCATAATAATGTTATATTCTTTATTGTGCTTTTTTACTGACATGATTTTTGTGACAAGTCTTACCTGTAGCCTAGCATTTAATTGCAGTCTACAGTTGTCATTTTGTTGTGATATTTGCATGGAACCTTTGGAACTTCACTTACCAAGGCTTTGCTAGCGGTAGCCTTGTGGCAGATATTGCCATTCTACGTTTATCTGCTGCGGATGCTTTCCTGACGTGATATCAGCATAAGGTTTTTTGTGACTTTGCTTGATGGTCATGGCCTTGCTGGTGGTAGAGATTGTAGCTGCGGAAGAGGATCAATCTCAGATGATGGCTACTGCCACTGTTGCCTTAAGTACTTAACCTAATCACTTAATTTGCTTCAGGAGGACTGGCTCTGTGTTTAGTTAATATAAGTCACTTGGGGTAAAAGTCGGCTAAATGAGTAAATGTGAATGTAAATGTAGCCGTTAGACTGCTAATTACGCCTCCACCATTAAGTAAGTGGTGGGCTAATTAGCTGTAATTGCTCCTGTGATTTCCAATGCTTCACTTACCTATTATGATTCTAGATTGATGGGGATATTAATGACACAAATCCATAGGGCAGGGCTTTGTCTTTTATCACATGGACGAATGGCTTAAATTCTCTAAATGTTCTCAAGTACTTTTTAAAAGTAACGCAACACTCGTATTTCAGCCATGACTGAATTCCATCTCATCTCTCGGCTGCATTTTTGCTTTCAGGAGCTGCCTTTTTCTTTCAGGGGATCTGGAGTAAATGTCAAGTTAGCTGTAATCTCCAAGTCACCCAGGGGCTAAGTGTGATTGGATTCGGGAAGTCCCCTGCTAAACGTGTCTTCAGTTCAAAGCATATTGTACTAATGCTGATTTTCCGAGTATGTTTTCCGACTCTCCCTTTCTTCATAGGGTTCGCAAATTTTGGGCGCTTCTGATAAATGTCATTTTCCATCTTCAATAACTGAGAAGTCCCATTGGAGCTCGAAAATATTGTGGTGGAATACTGCTTCAATAACCACAAAAAGAAAAGAAATAGTCCCTTGAATTGTGTGCTTATTATTCCAGTTTTGATCTTATTTCAGTAACCGCTATCAATGATTTGGTAACTACTGTGATGCCCATATACGTCGAAATGAAGAGTGGCCCCACAAATGAGTCCTTAGGAGTATTAAGCAAAACACGAAGCTCATGTAAGTTTCCACTTACACCAGAGGTTGCCTTTAGTGATGATAATAAAATCTTCAGTTTACCACTGGACTTGTGAGACTAATGTTGCTAACATACACTATAATCAATTGTCATCCAGATCTTCTACATAAGTACAGGGGGTCCTCGGGCTACGACGTTTCAAGCTTACGACGTTCACTCCTACTCCAACTCGGCTTACAACGTTAGCCTCATACTTACAGTCTACGTGGGCGAACTAGTTTGATTGAGCGCGGAGGAAGAATACGCAGTAATACGGCATTTGAATGAGGGAGATTTCCTTTTCCTTTTTATGTGGCTTAGTTGTGTTTTTATGATTTTACAACTGTGTTAGGCTCGGTAAGTGACTTAGGCTAGGGTGTGTTTCAACTTACACCAAAATTCAGGTTACATCACTGTCGGAACGGAGGAACGGAGCTGTGTCGTAACTCGAGGATCCCCTGTATGTCCCCAAAAGTTCTCTCAACCTGCTCAAAACACATCCAGCTCTTTATGAAAGTGAAACAGACTCGTAGACATGGTTTAGGACACTGTGTGACCCACTGTGACCTCTAATAATGAAGAAAACTTCACACAACACCAAGGTTGGAGAGGGCTGATTGGATTTCTCCATCTTTATGACCATCACAAGAACCAGTTATAAATCAGCTCTCCTACTACTCTGAATACTGACTGTTCTCTAAAAAGCCCTCGGTTTCAATTTTTTTTTTATAGCTCACAGTACTGTCGTACTGTGTCCTAAACCACACCCACGAGTCTTTGACACCTTAATGAAAAGCTGGATGTGGGTTGAGAAAAGTTTTGGGGTTGTATTTTTGTAGTATCTGTTAGGAACATTAGTCTCATAGCTCCAGTTCTAAACTAAAGAAGCGAAATATAACTCCAAACATGTCTGATTTGCAATCTGGAGTACGTGGGAATTTTTTTATTTATTTTTTTTAGCAAATCATTACTTTTATGGGTTTGGTGGAACTACTATACTCTAAAAAAAGTTTATGATAATTTGTGAATGAGAGAAATCCCAACCTGTCCCAAGCCTGAACACTCTCAAAGGACTCCATCTCTCTCTAATTAAAGCAGACTTGTAAGATGCCTGTCGAATAACAAGATCGTTTGTCAGGTTTCCTCCAGCTTACATAGAATTCAGTCTTTATGTAGTCACACCTGTTGTGTCTGGTTGGTTTAAGCTTCATTCCATGACTCCTTCATGCACGATAAAGTTGGGAGTAAAACTAATGTCATTGGACAGGGAGAGAGTGTTGAGACACCAGCACAGAGTGAGATCAAGCCCACAGTTTCATTCGTGTGAACCAGTTACTATGTTTGCATGTGCACAAACTGAACAGACTATGGGATGTTTCATACTTACTACCTATATGAGGCAATATAACTACTACAGCTTGCCATTCAAACATACCAATTATGTCTGCCTCTGAGTTCTAAGCAGTCAAAGAGAATTCTTAGCAGAACACATCACCTTTGTTTTAGTGGTTTTCTGACTTGGACAATTGTTTGCAAGCCTGAGATCAATCAGAAAATGTGTTTGTATCACAAAAAAGTGGTATCTCTTAAAACCAGCCATGATTGGCTAAAATTGCATTTTGCCATTTTTTATTCATTTTGTTTTATTCTCAGTTATTTTCTGTATGTTTTGCTGAGTACTGCACACAGCATGTAGAAAAAATTGACTTGTTCTCTAGATGCAGCGCGCTCTAGGACATATTGCCAAGCTGTGTGAAAACTCTAACTTGCCAAAATAGACAGTGAAGTGAAAAGCAAGGGGTTTACGTCACACAGACATCTGGGCTCAGAAATGTAATTATAGTCACATGTGAACACACCACAGTGCAGCACACAGTGTGAACAGTGTGAAATTCTTTCCCTGAATTTAACCCCTTCACCAAATGAAGTAGTGGGCAGCCAGTGACGCAGCACCCAGGGAGCAGTGTGTGGGGACGGTATCTTGCTCAAGACTACCTCAGTGGTGCCACTAGCAGTCCTGGGATTCAACGCCGCGACCTTCTGATCACAGGAGCAACTCCCTAACCACCAGGACACCAGCAGCCCATCTAGCTACACTTAGGTTTAGACTTAAGAAACATGCTTTTGCCATTATTATGATCCCATGGTTGTCGGTCTGGTTGTTAAGGAGTTGCCCCTGCGATCAGAAGGTTGTGGGTTCGAATCCCAGGACTGCCAGTGACACCACTGAGGTCCCCACACACTGCCCCCCTGGTGCTGCATCACTGGCTACCCACTGCTTCACTTGGTGGGTTAAATGCAGAGAAAGAATTTCACACTGTTCACACGGTGTGCTGTGCTGTGGTGTGTTCACACTTTACTATGAGAGCCATTTTACTTTATTACTCTATGTCTTAGTTGGACTAGCAATTGGTTTATGATCCCCCATCAGTTGAGTGCGACCTATGACGGGTGAAAAATGATGAAGTAGGCAGAGAGTTTTTGAAGACCTTTTGTGAATTTTGTGCCGTGTTTGAAGGGAGTGATTCTGAGTGATGCTGAATTTGATAGAAGAGAGTTTATGTTTAAAGGATATAAAGGGGATAGCGAGCAGCTGCAGTGGCTTGATGGATGAGAGAAAAGCAGAGATGTGTCAGGAGCAGTATGGGTTAAGGGTTAGGTGAATACAGGACCAACGCATGGCAACGTTTCCATCTGACGTTGGTTATGATTGCAGCTGAGTCTTGTCCTTTTTGCCTTAAGTGCTGTAAAGGCAGAAAGAAGAAGAAAATGATATTGTTAATGCTGTCGTGCTTTGAATAGTCCAGTATACACAGTTTATAAATTGGCACTTTTCCCAGAGTAGTATCGTGCTCGGGGAATTAAAGAACAGGCTAGAAAAGAGCCACTTTTCCAGCAGGCTAGAAAAGAACCACTTGCTTATAGACACCGTCAGAATAAAACCGTGTTTTTATATTTTGACATGTTTTGAAAATGTCTGCTACACCACGAAAGACCAATATAAATAGTCTAAAATGGCTTGGGATAAAATATTACTTTTATTTACATTAAAAGATACAGTTTTTCCCCCCCAAAGTCATTTTTTGGTGACAGCAATTTTAAAAAGTGGCTACTTTACCAATGAGGGAAAACATTCTGATCACTCATGGATGAAGACAAATAACAACTGTGCATGTCAAAGTCTGGTACAGACCGTAAGCAAAGAGTCAAGTCTTGTTGACATGTTGGATACCAGAGAAACGGGCAGGCACTCAGACTGTTATGACCAGCTCGTTCCGAGCATCTAAAATAATATAAACCTTGAGGGTGCGTTATATGGACAAAAGTATTGGGACGCATGACCTTGCTTTGTGCTCTGGGGCACAGTCATGCTGGAATAGAAAAGGTTCCTCCCAAAACTGTGTCCACAAAGTTGGAAGCATGACGTTGTCTAAAATGTCTTGGTCTGCTGAAGCATTAAGATTGTCCTGCCCTGGAAGTAAGGGGTCTAGCCCAAACCCTGAAAAACAGGTATGTCCCAATACTTTTGTCCACATTGTGCGTAATATAGAGAGGGAAAGCCTTGCTACTCTTATAAGTATATAGTCCATCTTGAAAATAGCATTTACAATAAGTATCTGTTTAAAATGCATTGCTATACATTCACATTTAGTGTTTTTCTTATAACTGAACTCACCAATTTAACTGAGCTCCCTCATTTTAATGCCAGCACAGCAAGGGTGTTATTTGTTAATATAGTTAATATCAATTGCTCCTCTCATATTATATATATGTGCATATACATACACAGGAAACTCAGAAAATTGAGCCGTTTCTCCAGAACTGTAATAATGACTGCTGGATCTTTTCACGTCTTTACATGTGACGTCTTTATTTTTCACCAAATTATGGAAAGTAGTTTCAGTAAGAGTATAATAAGTATCAGTGTCGATATCGGTATCAGTAAAATCCTAACGCTACTCATCCCAAGGTATTACATTTTTAGAAAATTGAGCTCTTTGACTCCAAACACTCAAGGTGGCTTTGGCATAGAAATAAAGATGGCTGCAGAGAAAAGCACCTAATACCAAAGGGGAATTATGTGATGTAGCGCTGTTTGTTCTTCAAGGACCCTGGCAGTGTTATAACACATGCCATATTGGATTCCAGGAAGCACCAGGTGACTGTAAATCAAACCCTGGCTGCCTCTGCCAAGAATCTAAACCTTGGTTGGATCTTCCAGCAGGACGACGGTCCAAAACACACATCAAAATTCACTTAAAATGGATATTTTTTTTTTCTTCCATGTATTAATGAACTGCTATGGGACGCCTGACCATTCCACTAACAGGGATGTTAATGACATTGCATTCAAATCCATAAACTTTAATATGGAGTTGCCCCCCCCCCTTTACAGCTATAACAGCTTCCATTCTTCTTGGAAGTTTTTCCACAAGATTTTGGAGTTTCTGTGAGAATTTGTGCCCATTCACTCTGTAGAGCAGTTATGAGGTCAGACACTGATGGTGGACGAGAAGGCCTGGCTCACAATCTCCGTTCCAGTTCATCCCAAAGGTGCTGGATGGGGTTGAGGTCAGGACTCTGTGTGGCCCGTCAAGTTCTTCCACACTGAACTCATCCAGCCATGTCTTTATGGAGCTCGCTTTGTACACTGGGACACAGTCAGGCTGGAATAGAAAAGGTTCTTCCACAAACTGTGTCTACAAAGCTGGAAGCATGGCGTTGTCCAGAATGTCTTGGTCTGCTGAAGCATTAAGATCGTCCATCACTGGAAGTAAGGGGACTAGCTGAATCCCAGAAAAACAGGTAGCCCAATACTTTTGTCCATGTAGTGTATTTCCTTGATCCATTTTCACTTCCATTTTCTTGATCCATTTTCACTCATATTAAATAAGGTGCCAATAATTCTGTATGTAATCTTCATATGACAATGCTAAATGGCCTGCTTTCAGTGATATGCAGTACTGTCAGGAACAAGATTGAATGGGAAGTGGAAGAAGCCAAAAGTACATAGTTTATAGTCAGGTCCTGCTTTAGCAGTTTACTGTCTCCACATAACCGGCTGGCATGCTTTACTTTAGAGGCAGAATTGCAATCTATACACTATTATGTTTGGAAGGTAATGCATTAATAGAAAAAGGCCAGTTTCCATAATGATACACAGCTTCCCCCGAATTAACCTTCTGGGCAGATTTGCTACTGATCATTTTTTAGGAGCAAGACAAAAGCTGGCTACTTGGACAACCCAAGTGCACTTTGTGCCATTGACTAAAAGTTGGGGGAAGGTCCTGGGAGCACGCAGGTGCAGAGACTGAACAACAGCCAACGGCTTGTGTACTTTATTTTGCGCCCTGTATGCCGTACCTCTGAAAAGAAGCCACCATATATTGTGCCGGGGTGATCAATATAACATTGTTTTGCTATGCCGAGTTTTCCCCACTCGATTCTGAACGCATCATATGCATTCAACCACCTGAAGTAAATGCACGGCATGCAACGAGGTCAAGCTGAGAGGATGTTGGTTCACATTTCAGAATACAAGGTATAAATGATCCATGGAGGGTCAATTTGTAAATCAAACCATAGGGGAAAAAAAAGCATTAAATCATAGTGTACAGTCATTGAAGAGAGGAAAAATGTAGTATTGGGGGACAATAAAGATGCTTAGAGTTGTAGAGTCTTTGTTCTTTTTTATGCTCTCAAATGGGGCATTTGGATAGTCCCTGTACACTCGTGAACTCTTGAATCTTGAACACAAGGACATTTCACTTGAATGGCTTGTATAGACGGAAATACAAGGGCTAAACGCAAGCGAATTCTGTCTTCGGCAGCCAGGATACACATGATCACAGTGTTAAGACTGCCTGTATTGAGTCTTTAAGCAAATAGAAAAACAATAAGTATCATTTTCTGGCTTGATGTCAAGGATTATCTGTGTATCACTTTGTACTATAATATATATATATATAATGGCTGTCTGAAGAATTCTTTTTCTTTGGAGAATATCCACAGCTGTTTCTACTCTGCCAATATTAAATTAACACTAGAAAATAGTCCAGCATGACTTAGAAGGTGATAAACAACTGTGATATGATGCACCTGCAGTAGTCTCAGTCACTCATAGCAGGACTTGGTATTGAAATTACCCAACTTTCTGGATGCCTTAGCTGTGGGTTATTATCACAACATGCTGCCTTGAGAAGCTCATTTCTCTCATTCAAACTTTTTCTCTAAAACAATGACTAAAATGCCCCTTCTCACGTTTTCTGGGTGAATTCTCTCACCGTGTCCGTTAAATCCATAATGCTAGCTGCAGTCTCGTCTGTCCTTGTGTTGGCTACACCCCTGTGAATTGCTCTCGTCTGAATGTAAAAACACACTTACTGACGAGCTAAGTGGTCTTGCATGCCTAAGATGTTTGCGCAGTACTGAATACCTTCAAGCTGTAATTTCTGTCACAACACCTCCAAAATAGTAACTATGCAGGGGAATGAAAAAGATTCTTAATCTTGAGTGGAAAATAATGGGACAAGATTTTCTTAAGTAACCTTGGAGCATTTAAACTGCTGTGTTCATAAAGACATTTCGACAGTCCTTGTAAAAGGGAATTGCACTAAATCTCTCTCAAAGTTTTACATTACCTTGAATTCATTACAACGAATACATTATCTAAATTTAGGCAAGTTCTGTGTACCCATTGGGATGCATGGTACATATGGTACACATTACTGATGCATATATGTACCGTTCATGTATTAAATTTTCCAGATGAGCGCGACCTCAGTTGCTTGGTATTTCCACCACAGAAAAATAATGTTTACTATATGCTGTAACTATTTTATAATTTGCCATATTTTCATTATGCAGTTCTACAAATATCTCCAGTCTGAGGAAATAATGGATAAACAATAAGGTGCTCATGCACCATGTGCTACTATAGAAGCTGCAGTTGTAGCCTGTCGTGAACCAGTCAGTCAGCAAAAGTGTTAACACATTGGAATGATTTTATTATCCCTATCAGAATAGTTTAGCAATGGAAGCCATCTGTGTTTCACTCCTCATCCACTGCCGGAACTCACCCATCAAAGTGGTTTGAAGCTCTGGACTATGGGATTTAGCTATGCACAAACTTGTCATACCTTTACCCCGTCTTTGTATAATTGTATCATTTGATCATTTGATCATTTTTCTTGTCATTTAAGGTGCATTCCTGGCACCTCTGCTTTTTTAGCTTCAGTATTAGCTATGCAGTTATTTTTGTTTTTGTTTTCTGAGCTTATGTGTCTAAATCAGCTATAATTGTGTTTATGTTCTTATGAAGTACTATATTGTAACTAATTACTGTCCTGTCTATACAGGCCATTATTGATGAAAAGTTGTGACAGCACCTTCAAATAGCAATTACGGAATCCATAGTTGCTCGTGTGTGAGGTATGAGCCTGTTTTTGTACAGTCACCTTGTTTTTATTTTTACCAACTCGACAGTATATGAGATTTGAGGGAAGAAAAAAACTGTCTATAAATGTCTATTGCAAATAAATCTTCTAGAATGGTAAGACAGAAGAAGTGTGCAGTTGCAAAAGCAAAGCAAAAATGTATTTATTTCTGGTCAGCCTGTTTATAATGTACTATATTTCAGAAATGGTGATATTTGTTATGCAGGGTGCACCTTGGTTTAGTTATTGTCATTATCCAGTGTCTCAATAAGCAGGACCGTGTTTCCTGGCTTCAGCCCTGGAGGCGCACCTGTTCTGCACACTTTGTTCATTCCTGCTTTCATACACCTGATTCAGCTCAAGAACAATTTGATCATAACAGATACCGATATTACTCGGGTGCGTGGAAAACATAAAGGTTTAGGCAGGTGGGCCTCCAGGGAAACAATGGTATAGAGAAACATATATTTGGTATTTTTGGTTATCATGTGTTCAGTAAAGAACTTCCAGGACATTCAAATCACATCTTAAACTTATAAAGTGTGTGTCATCCTCAAAAATACAACATGCATACAGCTAAATGCAAAAGTTTGGGCACTCCTGGTCAACTGAGCTTTGTTAAAGTTCTCTATTAAGCAGTTTCCTCAGGGATAAATAAAGTTTTCTGATTCTGATTCTACAGAGATCACACTTCTGCACACTTTAATCCTTCTAATATTTGTTTACAACATTTAACATATTGGAAACCATAAAATGTGGTCTGTTTTATGGGTTCTTGCACATCAAACACAAATTATGCGCCAAAATCTACAGGAAATGCTTTTTTTACAAATTCAGAAATGCTTTTAAAAGTTCCAGTTTCCACTAAAGGGTGTGTTAACCTATAATTTGCTTAGAAAATGAACGTGTGTAATCTGAAGTGTGTAATTTGACCAGGGTTGTTCATACATTTGATTATAACTGTATACTCAAATGATATGTGGCGCAGTGCCATTATGTGGCGTGCAGTTGCGAGAAAGTTTATGAAAAGTGGAATTTTGTGAATTTGTATTGTGTGAGAATTACAGTTGGGTTGGTGGGTGAACTCTAACTGGTGAAACTGTCTGGCTAGCTGGTTGTTAACTTGTTGCCGTATTACTACTCGCTGTCTTACCTCCACAATGCTAGCTACTGCCATGGTCTCGTAAAACATGGCTTGGCAAAAAGCTACCAACATAGAAAAGCTGATAAATATCCATCCTTAAGCAAAGCTCTTGCCTTCTAAATGTTTACGTACAATTCACACTCTATTTAAGCTGTTAAAAAAAAACATAATTTAGCAAATGGATCACCATTGCTGCATCTTAGCAACTAGCTTTAAAAGTCAAGGTCAGTTGATGGGAAATGTATGAATAATATTAACCTTCAATCCCTGGTGATGCCCCTGCCATGCATGGCTGGGAGTCCAGGAGAGCACATTCTCCTCTAAGCAGGTTATGATGTTCAGTGACGGTGTTAACCGCAGTTTGAAAAGGGTGCATAACCATGTTGCAGCATGCATTTCTACAAATTTCATTTAGTTCGGACAGTCACACAAGCATGTACTGGCTGCTTAGTTCTAATTCGCTATTAGTGGCCATTGTGTTGAGCGAGCCAAATGGGACTCTTGGAGATGTGAGCATATGTGGCCAAATATAAATACAGCAAATGTATTTACTTAAGCGTTTTAAACGAGC
This sequence comes from Alestes dentex, assembly GCA_037576975.1. NCBI lineage: Eukaryota > Metazoa > Chordata > Actinopteri > Characiformes > Alestidae > Alestes > Alestes dentex. The sequence goes on from JBBIGA010000083.1 coordinate 3,433,067, forward strand.
ATGGCTAACTGTGAATGGGAACCAAAGAAAAGAAGCTAAAGACATCACTTCTGTGAGTTTTCTTGGTGCCTTTCTGTTTTCATTCATTGTTCGCAATATGTATTCTTTTTTGTAATGAAACCGTTCCTCTTTAGTTTCTGCAGAATTAAGAGCTTTCTGCTTGAAAGGACTGGAATTCTTTATTTCGCTTAATTTCGCATCATAAAAAGCTGAAAGGTAATATACTGTAGCCCCTTGTTGATGCCTTTTAAACGCAGGAGCCGAGCCGGAGCATAAAGGAATTAACAAACTCATCAAACTGAAACCAGAGAACCTTGTTGTTGATTAGTCTCCAATTCCCCCTCTGATGCCTTTGGTGATAGCTGAATTGCGCAGGAACTTTTTCGGTCTTTTCGGTCTCTCGTAGCATTAACGGAGCAGTTGTTCCCAAAATTAATTCACATCTAATTGCAATAACTGCAGATTAGACAGATGCCTGTAATTAGTAAAAGAGTGAATAGACTTTTTGGTTGAATTACACCTGAATAGGCTTGAGTGCCATGAATTTTCTCTTAAAGAAAAGATTTTGGGATCATGGACAGCTGGACGTGTGCCTACACGTCCACTTATAGATGTAGTTTGTTTAAACGGGTTTATTTTCTAGAATGTGACTGATCAGATCGGTATAACAGACTAAAATGATAGTTAACATTAAAAGGAATGCTTCTTCCATTCATTTTCATTGGTAGGCTTCAAATGACCTTATTAGCTGTAAAAGGATTCACTGTAAACCTGCAGTTAAAAGAAGAAATAAAGGGCCCAGAAGAAAGTAGCATCACCTATGCAGTAGTGACATTTTTTATTAAACACTACAATATTATATGTACAATATTAAAACCTTTGTGAAATTACTGCACTGTATAATTATGGCTTCTGACTATCTTTCAGTGCTCCTTGGTTGCTTGGCAACTATTGCATAATCTAAACACTACATTTTTTAGAGAATTGCTTGTTTCAGTTATTATTTTGTTGAATGTGTGTTTCATCATAGCTTGTGTGGCTGTTTTATAAAAAAAAAACAATGAGCCACTGTGCATTGCAGTGATTAAACCAACTCGTACCTGTAATAAGTTGCCAATTATATGCAGCCACTTAATCTTTAATTACATTAATTGCTTAATTACTTCTTTGGAAATAACATCTAAGGAGTGACAGAAGAAGCACAAAGAAGAATCTTTTGCAAGTGGAATGTGTGAGTGTAAAGAACCTTTTTGGATGTATGTACTGTAAAGGTTCTAAACTATTTCAAGTTTTTAGAACCCTTTGTGTACGACTGACGGTGAATGTGTATGTGACGGTGGAGGTAAAAGCTAAGGTTAGTGTTAGGGTTAGATCTCCTCTGAACATTTTGTTTAGTACATGTAAAGTATGATTGACTTATGTATCGTAGTATGTGAGCAACATGGATCTGTACCGAAGCGCCACAAATTGTAAACTGTCATCGTACAGCTGAACAAGTTCCCCCGGTTTGTGTTGATGCTGGAGGTGTCAGAGCTTCGTTTGGTGTATCAGTGTCACGCAGAACCAAACTTGTTGTCGTTTAAAAACGTGCAGTAATAAAAACCACCACTGGAGTTTAAATATTATGCAAATGTGACACACGCACAAATTTCTTTACGTCTTAAAAACAAAAAAAACCCCTCAAGATCTTCGAACCCAGGAGAACTTTCAGGACAGTCTCCGCCCACAAGTGGGTGGGGGAAACCCGCAGAGGGCGGGGCTCCGGAGAGCAGCCGAGAGAAAGAGCAGCAAACGGCGAGTGTGTAGGAGAACAAACGCCGGTTTTAAACTGATTTACACTGTTTATATTTACTGAAATCAGTTCTCACTGGCTGGTGGATCTTACTTCTGATTATGACCCTTTTGATTCTTTGTTCCTCTCATGTCCCTTCCTCACACTCTTTAGCAATTCTTCCTGCTACCCACGCCTTTGGTTTGCTTGATAGCATTCATATTTCTATTAACATGCCCTGTCCACAATTTCCGCTTTTAAAAGCACGATACAACTGCTTGTATATCCTTTAAAATTAGACTGACCGTTTTGTTCCTGTCTCTTTAAGAGTAATGTATGTCCTCTCATTGGCCGTGTTGTATTGTATCACTTTCTAGAAGCAGTCCTGGCTGAAGAAATCCTTTGTAACTTGATCGCAAATGGCTGGAGGGATTTTTGTGACAACAGTGAATTCCAAGCAGGCTGTTTTTGCATCTTAGTTTACATATACACTGGACTGGAAAGTAAAACGGGTTGTTTTGAACCATCAGCAGTGTTCATATTCCTTACTGAAATCTTTTAGTTCAAAAAAGCAAAGGTTCTAAATGATATGAGCCATAAAAACACGAAACATTTTTTTTGTTCTCAAGTGGTATATGGTATATGCCCCCCCCCCTTTGTGTGTTGATGTCAAACTGGGGAGGATAGTTGATGTATATTGATCGTCGCTTTATTTAGTATTGTTCTCAAATTTGTAATTCAAAATAAAGTTGTCCTCCGAAGAGGTGGGGTGGTGGTGGGGAGAAAAAAAACCCAAAACATAAGACAGAACATTTCCGTAGAGTCAAATGAGTGCAAAAGTAAATAAATACGTAAATAAAGAAAGAAAGAAGCAAGTAAACCAATAAAGAAAAGAATGAAGTGTATTTTATACTTGGGCCGGGAAATGTACGTTTGTTACAATGGATATTGGCACCATGGCAACAGCATGGAAGCAAGGACTAATTTACAGAAAGTGAGAGTGAAACAATCGCACTGAGGGGTTATTTAGAGCCTGCACAGTGTACTCCTCAACGCCTCGGAATAGGAACATCAGCGTTCTGCCTGCTTCGCAGACATCAGCTGTGACCTAGCAGATTTATTTGTGTGCAGGACTGAGATTATTGTATTCTCTCGGATTTACATCCCATTCACATTACTGTTACTTTGGTGTATTGTATGTTTATTGTATTGTTTCTGTCATTCCTTGCACTTTGTTCAGTGCTGTAACGGCCTCCTGTGCAATAATCTCTTATGGTGCAGCACTAGTCACTCTGGAAGGTTTACGTCCCGTTCACACTATACCGTTACATTACATTACTGTACATTGTTGTGTCTAT
>JBBIGA010000083.1:3439529-3451310 GCA_037576975.1 Alestes dentex
GTCTTTATGGAGCTCGCTTTGTGCACTGGGACACAGTCATGCTGGAGTAGAAAAGGTTCTTCCCTAAACTGGGTCCACAAAGTTGGAAGCATGGTGCTGTCCAAAACGTATTGGTCTGCTGAGGCATCAAGATTGTCCTTCACTGGAAGTAAGGGGGCGATCCCAAAACGCGAAAAACGGGTGTGTCCCAATACTTTTGTCTATATAATGTATAACCATTAGGAAACAGGCCAGAACCAAAACATCACCAGCTGGCACAAGAATGCTTTCCACAATCACTGCTGCTGGCTTTGCTCCGTTCATGTGCTTCAACGGTCTAGATGTCATCAATCAGTCAAGCTGGGTTTCTTTCTTTAGTTCAGAACTAGAGCTGCAAGACTAAGATTGCTAATAAAGACTAGAACTCATTAGTCACTCGTCTCTTTTTCATCGTGCATTATTGCTATATGTCCCTTAGTCAGTTGTCTCAGAATTAGCTCAGAAAGATTGAAGTGTCCTTTTATTGCATGAATGCATGAACGGTGTGAAATTCTTTCTCTTTATATTTAACCCATTCCCCAAGTGAAGCAGCGGGCAGCCAGCGCCCCGGGGAGCAGTGCGTGGGGTTGCTATCCTGCTCAAGGGAACCTCAGTGGTGCCACTAGCAGTCCTGGATTTCAAACTCACAACCTTCTGATTGCAGGGGCAACTCCCTAACCACCAGGCCACCAGCCGCCCCAGTTGCGTCTAGTGTTCTTGATGTTATTGGTGTCACCCTGAGGAGGACGAGTCTTGGTTCCCCTCAAGGTTTCTACATCTTGCTCTTAGGGAGTGTTTTTTTTGTTTGTTTTTGGTTTAATTTTTTTTGGCTTGCTTACTCGGAGCTCGGAACCAGATTTCGCTAAAGCTGCTATGAGACGACGCACGATGTGAAAAGAGCCACGCAAATAAATTCGAATTAAGCCAAATCCTGGCTGATCGATCGACTGCAAGAGTAAAAAAAAGGTGTGTGAAGTTGATTTTTAGCCAAACTGTAGCATGAGGGCTGCGGGAAAGTGTAATCTGTCAGGGAAGCTGTTTCAGGACGAAAGCCTTGGGCTAACGCAAACCGTGGGGGGGTGGGATAGTCGAGGGAGAAGGGGGAGGTGGAGTTAGGGGGTGTCGGGCTCATTGCCAATAAATTAAATGCAGCCTGCTATCACCTTGGATGGACACAGCGGCGTGGTCTGCACTGCCTCACTGTGCCCTGACAGATAATAATTAGCCTCAACAAATACCCGTGACCCCGCGAGAGCCGGCGAAACAGATGCAAGGCATCGGAGAGGCAGCCAGTCGAGACAGTAACATTGATTCTCAATGCGATTTTAATGCACAGCGGGTTTGGATGTGTGCATACAGCCGCTCCTGAGGCAGTACCCCCCCCGCCCCTCCCCCCGCGTGTGCCGTGCAGTCCAGTTGCAATGTAAAACGCACTTCATGCATGCAGATTTGAATTGCCGTTGATTTAATTGAGACTAATGGGATACATCTGGGAGAGCGTGGGGCATCGGAGGACTCTTGCTGTGTGTGTGTGCTGTGTGTGTGTGTGCTGTGTGTGTTTCATCACTGCACTGACTCTGTAATCATTTATTCCTCTGTTCCGTTCACTGTCGTGTCCTTCGTGTGCAGTAATAATAACCTGCACCCTTCCCGCAATTTCCTTGTTTTTACCCCTGCAGGCTTCTGTTGAAACAGGATAAGGCCAGAAAATAAAGTTAACACCAGAGGGTGCCAAAGCTTTTTCTGTTCCCAGATATTGAATCACTTCTGCCCCCACCACACGCCCCCCCCCCACACACACACCCACTGCCCGCCTATTTTTATTTATTTATTTATTTATTTATTTTGGTAATGGCTTATATTTAATAAAAGGATTATTTCCGAGTACCTAGAACCCTAGCCGCTGCCCCCCTTTTAACAGAAGACACGGATGGGAAAATATTCACATTCTCTGTCTTGGGCACCTTAAGTGAATCACGTCAGGCAGGCAGGCCGCTAAATCTGCCCAGGACAGTCTTGGCCGCAGTCAACTGTCACAACAGGACTGTTAAAAAGCTTCATTGGCCCACATTTAAAAAGAGAAGGCCTTTTTTTTTTTTTTGCAGCCAGCACTCTGTCGCTTGGGAATGTATTGGTTCAGAGTTATTGTGGCTGACAGGACCAACACTGTCACCACACTACTTCCCCAAACAAACACACACACACACACACACAAATACACACACACACACCCATACCACCCAGGATGCTGTTGCTGGACACGGGCCCAAAACCCCAGGCATCCAGACTCCAGGATTCTGAGCCAGATTCTCTGGCAGGAAGTGGTTGTATTAATAATCACCTCTACAAGCGGGAGGTTAAACCCCTTTTGCAAAGGATCCATTCTTTACAACCTCCAAACAAAGGAGGAAATAAATAAAGAAAGAGAAGACTCTTTGTATCTCGGCGGCGGAGGCTTTTGCATGGCTCCTGACGCTTTAAGTCAGTTTGAGGGCTGGGGCTGTTTGAAGGCGCAGGCTGGAAAGCTGACAACGGCGAAAAGGGAGCAGGAGGGGAGCGAGAGATAAGTCGAATTAACTTGCCTCTCGGTAAGAATACAAGCTTGCGTCGCTCGCTCCGTGGCCTAAGCGCCAGCTTGTCAGGCTCAGGCCCCCTCGTCAAGGCGTCGCGGGAGAATTAGCGCATAATAATAGCGAGGAAGGAGGGATTCCACGGAGAGAGAACCAGAGAGAGATGTGTTAAGGTCAGCGCCCAAAGACTGACCCCTTTTTAGAACCTCTCCTGGGAGCCTGTTTTTCCCAAATCGATAGATTTCTAGGCTAAGAGGTCAGAAACAATGAATGTTTCTATACTCAGGTACTAATAGGCATGTGTCATTTTCCACACATGATGTTTCGTCATTCTCTTTGTCATTGTTACAATGTCATGCGTTTAATAGTTTGGGCACCCCTGATCAAATGACTTGCACTGTTGAATTTCAACATAAAAATGTGTAGAGCATATGAAACAATGCCCATGTTTATAGCATTTTTCCAAAGTAAACAGAAACGGCACACGCAGATCTACACAGATCTCAATTTGTTCCCTGTGGAGCAGGTGTTAACACGTTTTCATGTGGGAAATCAAAGAACCCATGAAATGTGATGTGTATGTGACAGTATATGACCGAAAGTATAGACACTTGCTCCATCCTAAATCAAGGGGATTCTTAGTGACCTTCACTCCTCTTTGCTGCAGCAACAGCCTCTAGCCTTGGTGACCTGGTGAGCATGGTGTGTCTGATTTTGAGCATTTTCGATACCAAGATATCAGTGAGAGACCATTCATGTGATGTACGCTGTTTATGTTGTTCATTCTAATGGTGTGTATAGTGTTTTTAATGACAAAACACATTTTCTGTTTAAGGCTTTTGTGCAGTACCGTGTATACTGTCTTGTACACTATATGGACAAAAGTATTGGGACACACGTTTTTATCAGGGTTTGGGCCCCTTACTTCCAGTGAAGGACAATATTAATACTTCAGCAGGCCAAGACATTCTGGACAACGCCATGCTTCCAACTTTGTGGGCACAGTTTGGGGAAGAACCTTTTCTAGTCCAGCATGACTGTGTCCCAGTGCACAAAGCGAGCTCCATAAAGACATGGCTGGAGGAGTTCAGTGTGGAAGAACTTGACTTGCTCAAACAGAGCCCTGACCTCAACCCCATCCAGCACCTTAGGGATGAACTGGAATAGAGATTGTGAGCCAGGTCTTCTTGTTCAACATCAGTGCTTGACCTCATAAATACCCTACAAAACGAATAGGCACAAATTCCCATAGAAACTCCAAAATCTTGTGGAGAAGAGTGGATGCTGTTCTAGCTGCAAAGGGGGACCAACTCCATATTAAAGTCTATGTATCAGTGCAATGCCACTAAAGTCCCTGTTGGTGTATTGGTCAGGCATCCCCAACACTTTTGTATATAAAGTGTATAAGTCTTAATTTCAGTCCACCCTAGTGGTGAGCTTTCCTATAGATCCATTAGTCTCAGCCTGTTCCCACAATGTAAAGGTCAGCGAATGATTTCAAATGGCGACAAGATAATTATGACACATTTAAGCTAAAGCAAATATACAAGAGCAGTAATCAAGCCATCCTAAGCTCCAGTGAATCTGCAAGGTTAGCCAAGTGCTACGGCAAAGTGCAAAGTGGGTCCCTCGCATGCTGCTACAGCGCATCAGACCGCACCGCAGAGCGGCTCGTGTTAGCTTTCATTTTGTACAGGGAGCATGAGAGGACAGCCGGTCCCTAACGGACCCTTTGCAGTTCTGGTTTGTTTACGCTAAGCTGGACGCCCAGGTGAGTGTGCTGGAATAGCTCAACCTTGCGCTCCCCTGTCAGATGTGCCTTCCGCTCCTCCAGCTGATTGCGAGTTAATTATGTCGGCTCAAATGAGTGTTTCCAGTGACATTTAAACCACAGGGATCCCTACGCGTGGGATGGGCCCAAAAGATGCAGAGCCAGACCCAGGGACTTAGCCAGACAGTGGAGTTTAGTTTTGTCCTACATATTCATTGTGTTGTATGCTTTGTTTTGGGTATCATAGCGTTATTACAGCATAATATATCCCCAGGGGCTGACATAAGGGGTACGCAAAAGCACACCTGATTTGAGTAACTTCATACTGTGTGCCCCGCCCCGTCCCGCCCCTCGACTTCATGGCAACGCCCCGGTACGAGACAGCCCCCCTGACCACGGGTGAGACACAGACCTCTACACGCAACCCCCCACCCCCCAGAACCAAGGCCAAGACCTCTGCGCGCATCCCCCCACCCCCCGGAACCACGGCCGAGACGACGAGAAAATTGTTTTTTTTTGGTGCGTCCCAATTAAATCATGCTGGTAATCGTTTGAGTACCGCAGGAAAAAAAAATGGTGTCAACCCCTGTATATCCCACCCATTAACATGTGTCTTTGTAACAAGATCAGTGTTATTCACTTCACCAGTCAATGATGCGAATCTTGTTGTTGATCAGAGTATAGCTTTCCTGTTGGTTAGGCTTTCAGGCACTGGACTGAATAATAAACAAGAGCCTCATTCTCACTCTCTCACTCATTTTCTGTAACCGCTTAATCCTCACTGGGGTCGCGGGTACCCGGAGTCTGTCCCGGGGTCGGTAGGCGCGAGACCCCGGGTGGGGCACCAGCCACACACTTTGCTTTTTGTGCTTTGCTAGTTACAGACTGAACTGAAAGGATAGCCCTAGTAGTCATGGTTTACCACAGCTGTAAACATAAACAGGTACACATAGCCACACAAATAACATGGAATGCAAGAAAAAAAAAATGCAATTAAACTGTAGGATATGGGCTATTTAAAGTATTGCTTGTCTCTTTATTAGAAACATCGTGTTGGTACACATTGTGTGTGTACAGTTGGAGACGATAGCTTGTTTTTGCACTATTTGTGTTACTCGTCTTATAGTCTTTCATCAGTGGTTGGTTTTTGTTCAGTGTTGAGAATGACTGGCTTGTCAGATAAAATGGCCAATCAGGTTAGGTACAATGAACAAATACTCAAACCAGCTGCTTAGTTTATGTACTTCATGCCCTGGTTGCTAGGTCCTATTGCTCTGAGGAGGAGTGTGGTTTTATTCCATTGTGTGTGTATAACCTTGATCTTGATCCTCTTGATGTAGACAAGAAGGATATTTTGAACCATCCTCTTCTGAAAGGCAACAGTCAGAAACTATTCTGTTGTGTTGTTTGTTGTGTTTTACCGGCATGCAAGAGGGTTCACTTTGCTCTAGCGCTTGGCTAACCATGCGGACTCACTGAAGCTTTACGTGGCTCAGTTATGGCTTTCGTATATTTCCTTTGGTGTAAATGTGTTGAGGGACGTATTCAATACAATCAAACAGTTCTTTTGTTCTTTCTCCCGTCTGTCCTTCTCATCCGAAACCAGTTTCACTCGGGCTGGTCTGGGGAACCATGGCGCGAGGTCGAGCAGGAGCTTGGTGGCTGAGCTGTGCATATTGAAGAATTTTTTTTCTCAGGGGGTGGGAATCTGTGGAACAGGCTGCCAGGATGAGGCTCCCAGCCATTAGGAGTGACAGATGCCCAACGTGGCTGGCTCGCAAAAGCCAAAAACGCGATTTTTTTTTTTTTTTTTTTTTAGCTTCTTGCCCAGTCTGAGATGGCCCCCTCTCCTCAGAAGACTCGCCGTTCCGACGGCCATATGTAGCCTTGGAAGGGTCCGCGGACTGAGGAAACAGAACCACCCTATCCATCTGCAGTTCTTCACATTTCGGAGGCATTCAAATCTCGCCAGTTCTTCACTTAGAAGGCTCCAACGAATTCCCAGTGAAAGTCAGCATCTCTCAGCAGCCAGTGTCCCGTCATGGAATTAACGTCATCCGACTTTTCCGTCACCACAAACAGCTTCACGGACAAAAGGTTCGCTTCTCAAAACACTTCGTCCTCCTTTCAAAAAACAGGCGTCTGTTTCTCCTCCCAAGACCTAAAGATTCGGCACCCCCCCCCAACCTAATCTTTCCTAATGAAACATCACAATCTCTCCTAATGAAATATTACTGGATTATTAATTGGATGGGCAAGGAGGCCCTCGCGGTTGCGCAATAACGCTGCGAGCATTGAATTCATTTATTTTTGTGCAGCCAAAGTCAGAAGTAAAATGATAAAAACCTCTCCTCTAATGTGAGGTAAAAAGGTTTATCCGCTCACATAATGTTCTGTGGAGCGCTGCCCAAAGTGACGAGCGAAGGAATTGGATTAGGCAGTGGTGGCTAGGGGGGCCCCCGCTGCAGCTGCGCCTGCTTGATATGGAGGTTTTAAGGTGAGTGTAAAGCTGGCCGCACCTGAGAGACCTGGCAAGGACCACATACCGTAGAGAAACAACCTCCAGACAAAAGCTGTGATTGCAGCCTTTGCCCACACAGTATAAGGAAGAAAGTGACAATTTTATTTTAGAGAACTATTTTGTTTGGGCGTATATAAGAAGCAAGCGGAACAATGAATTGTTTTCTGAAAATACTGTGTATGTATCACATATATGTACCCATCATGTATGGGTATTCATTGTGGATCAGTTTTGTGTATATACACTACATGGACAAAAGTTTTGGGACACCTGACAGTTACACCAATAGAGACTTCAGTGTCATTGCATTCAAAGACATAGTCTTTAAGCCTTTGCAGCTAGAACAGCTTCCGCTCTTCTTGGAGTTTTTATGGGATTTATGTCCATTCATTCTGTAGAGCATTTATCGGGTCAGGCACTGATGTTGGACGAGAAGGTCTGGCTCACAATCTCCGTTCCAGTTGATCCCAAAGGTGTTGGATGGGGTTGAGGTCAGGGCTCTGTGTGGGACAGTCAAGTTCTTCCACACTGAATTTATCCAGCCACGTCTTTATTGAGCTCGCTTTGTGTACTGGGACACAGTCATGCTGGAGTAGAAAAGGTTCTGCCGCAAACGGTGTCCACAAAGTTGGAAGCATGGCTTTGTCCAGAATGTCTTGGTCTGATGAAGCATTAAGCTTGTCCTTCACTGGAAGTGAGGGGCTCAGCACAAACCCTGAAAAACAGGTATGTCCCAATACTTTTGTCCATGTAGTATGACGTTATTGCGGACATTATTGCTGAATAAAAACAACTTTAGGTCGCCTCATAGATGCATAAAATATATGCAGGTATCACATATCACAGTTACTTATGAATCCTGTATATCACTTATGTGTAGATGATTGAATAAAGCACAACATGCTGTCACTGCATAAGTAAATTACCATTTCGAAAGCAAGCAGAACACACCTAACCCGCCATCTTACGCCAATAATCATAAAACAAGGACTCGAGATACATGATTAGGACCATATCTGGCCATTTGGTCCGCTGAGTGTGTGTGAGCCAGAATACAGTACATGTGAGCTCGACATCAAAGACAGTGTTAAATTTACTCCTGGCTGTTATTGTGAGGTGGACATTGCTGCCAGGTCCCACAGGGCAACAGCTAGTGCCAATGTTGTCGATATCCCCCCAGCCCAGTGCAGGTTCAAAGTGATGAGATGAAACAGATGTGGTCCAAAGAGCCTTACAGCCTTACACAAACACACTAGAGGAAAATCAACTCGATGCTCTTGTGCTGAACCAATTTCTTAGCGGCCCTGCTGTTTGTGTCGGGTTCTTTTATCTTTCTGTCAAGAACTGTCCCTCCGTGGGTTGGTTAGGAAGCCAGTGAGACGCTACGGGAAGACCTTCGCTATAGGAAGCTATAGATGTATTCGTAGCTTCTGAATGACCTTTTCAGTGTAGTTGATAAGTGCATAAGTGGACCGTAATGTAAAAGTAATGGCTGTCTTGGCCCTGCACTCTGGCATATTGTGGTTATGAAAGAAATGTGACATTGACTATGAGGTTCAAATCTTTAAATCTGAGGTTATGTGTGTGTACTAGGTCTGTTAGTGAATTCAACGGGGTTTTCAGACTTCTTGAGTAGCAGTAGCCTAGTGGGTAAAACACTTGCCTGTGAACCTGCTGACCACAACGTTGCAGGTTCAAACCCCCTCCACTTTCTACCATTGTGTCCTTGAGCAAGACACTTGCTCCAGGGGGACTGTCCCTGGAACTAATGACTGTAAGTCACTCTGGATAAGAGCCCAATTTACCTTTACTTCTTTCTAAAGAAACTTACCAAAACAATTCGCATTAGTGGTTTTAGGAAGCAGATGCCCGTAATGTTGATTGCTTCTAAAAGCTCCCGCACAGAAGGTTATTACATAAAATGGATTGTACTGCTTGGTGTATGATATTTTTGAGAAGACAACATAATCCAACGTTCTCCCCAATTTACGCAATTCCCAAACATCACGCAGTGGTGCCAACACTGGGAGACGTGATTGTACTTTTGGATTAGAACACTAACATCACGCTGGAGGGAGGAAAGGAGGGCCATCCTAACACCCCAACACAAAGAAATGATGTCAGTTAAACCCCTTTGGAATCCTGGTTGTGACATCACTGCGGATCATTTACATTTACATTTACGGCATTTAGCTGACGCTCTTATCCAGAGCGACGTACATCAGTCCTCAAGTAGTCCACATCTGTATCTTAGACCTGTAAGGATCAAACTTATCTCCTGATGAAGTGACCACTTCTTTAACATTATCAAATTTACACATAAAACATCTGATATGTTTGTTTACTGGTCATTTTGCATAGAAATCTAGGGAATTTCTCTACAATACATCAGTTCACATTAGACTAAACTCTGAATAACCTCGTTTTAAGGCTGTCAAATGATTCAGCATAAATAATTCAGATTAATCGCAGTATTTTGTGCGGTTAACTGTGATGAATTGAATTTGTTTCACCCAAAAGAAAGTACTGTTTCCATTTTTAGATTAGTGTATTGTTTTTATAACTACATAAATGGAACTTGGTATTTAAAAGTGAGCGAGAGGGCCACTGTGGAGTCATAGTATTTAGCCTGGAACTACAAATGGTCCAAGACTTCAAAGGATCAGACGAGGGGAAATGTTTTACTCACTTTAAAGAAATGAGTGTTAATTATGCACTTTATTAATGCATTGACTTTGACATCACTACTTTGTTTACGTCTCAGCGACTGAATAATTGAATAATTCATACATTTAAGACAAGTGGTGGAAATACTCCTTTAACTGTGATTTTCCACCTCTTTTGTACACTATATGGACAAAAGTATTGGGACACAACTGTTTTTCAGGGCTTGGGCCCCTTACTTCCAGTGAAAGACAATCTTAATATTTCAGGAGACCAAGACATTTTGGACGACGCCATGCTTCCAACTTTGTGGACCCAGTTTGGAGAAGAATCTTTTCTATTCCAGCATGACTGTGTCTCAGTGCACAAAGCAAGCTCCATAAAACATGGTTGGATGAGTTCGGTGTGTAAGAACTTGACTGGTTCACACAGAGCCCTGACCTCAACCCCATCCAGCACCTTTGGGATGAACTGGAACAGAGATTGTGAGTCAGGCCTTCTCGACCAACATCAGTGCCTGACCTCAGTGCCTGCTCTACAGAACGAATGGACACAAAATGAACTCCAAAATCTTGTGGAAAGCTCTCCAAGAATAGTGGAGGATGTTATAGCTGCAAAGAGGGACCAACTCCATATTAAAGTCTATGTATTTTAATACAATGTCCCTGTTTGTGTAACGGTCAGGCGTTGTAATACTTTTGTCCATATAGTTTTTATAGTCTTTTAAGTTTTAAGACACAAAAGTAGCTGGATAATTTTCTCTGTTAATTCGTGCAAGCTAATAAAAGGTGTAGAGATCATCCACCTGACAATGGTAGTCAAGTAGTGCAAAATCTGGCTGAATCGGAACAAATCAGAGATGCGGCCTTCAGGGTCCAACAAAATCAGCTGCATCGATGATACAGAAGAATGTACTAGTGAACCTAGCAATAGCAAAAGAGACCTATCTAATATCTATGAGGTAACTCATAGATATTTCAATACGACAGGTTACAGTTTTCTTAAGCATCTTGCGTACTTCTAGGACAAAGTCTCATAGACAGCTAAGACTGGAGATTAACCTGCGCCAGGTTGAGAAGAGTGTCGAGCAACACCAAAACCTCTGTGAAAATTGCTGGCATGAGCAGGCATGGCTGCCACTGGCACCTGCTCGCTCGTCTTTACTGATAATTGTGAGTGCCAGCAGCGAAATGAATTCAGAATTGTACAGAAGCATCTTAACTGCTCACATACAGTCAAAAGCCTCAAAACTCACTGCAGAGCACAGTAGGACAGCCAAACATACTGCTAGAGCAACTTTGGCACTTTTTTTTTAATGGAGGCCATGAAACAGAATGTTCTCGACTGGCCTGAGCTGAACCCATCTGAGGGTGCAATTTTACTTACTGAAGAAGGCTAAAGGCCTCTGAAACAAGTAGGAACTAAAAAAGAGCACGCAACAGGCATGGAAGAAAATCACAGGGGGATAACAAGCATCTAGTGATGTCTGTTTCAGAGTCCAGGCATTAAGATTCAGGATTCTTTATCTGTCACGTGCATAGTTATACAAGTACAACACGCAGTGAGATGTATCCTGAACCGCTCCTTTTATGAGCCTGCGGACATTATACAAAGTATAGTTTTAAATTAAACACAAATTTTGAACATTTCTGAAACATTAAAAATTAAAAGTACAAGTAAAGTAAACTATAAAAGTAAGTACATTGCTCTGGAAAATCTAAAATAGTAAAACAAGGATCAGTACAAGTTAAAGGTCAAGTATGTAGGCTAAATCAGAGTTTTTAAAGTTTTTTAAGTTATAAGTGTAGCAGCAATTTGTCAGATTTACATACACGTGGGATGTTAAAGTGCATTGTGCCATGTTAGACAGAGTAATGTAAACAGAGTGATCAAAGTAATGTAAACAGAGTGACCAGAGTAATGTAAACAGAGTAATGTAAACAGAGTGACCAAAGTAATGTAAACAGAGTGACCAGAGTAATGTAAACAGAGTGACCAAAGTAATGTAAACAGAGTGACCGGAGTAATGTAAACAGAGTAATGTAAACAGAGTAATGTGAACAGAGTGACCAGAGTAATGTAAACAGAGTGACCAGAGTAATGTAAACAGTGACCAGAGTAATGTGAACAGTAATGTAAACAGAGTGACCAGAGTAATGTAAACAGTGACCAGAGTAATGTGAACAGTAATGTAAACAGAGTGACCAGAGTAATGTAAACAGTGACCAGAGTAATGT
>JBBIGA010000083.1:3452943-3473240 GCA_037576975.1 Alestes dentex
GTAATGTAAACAGAGTAATGTAAACAGAGTGACCAGAGTAATGTAAACAGAGTGACCAGAGTAATGTAAACAGAGTACTGTAAACAGAGTGACCGGAGTAATGTAAACAGTGACCAGAGTAATGTGAACAGTAATGTAAACAGAGTGACCAGAGTAATGTGAACAGAGTGACCAGAGTAATGTGAACAGTGACAGAGTAAAGTAGCAGCATGTATAGTGTAGCAGCCTGAAATGTTGTGATAATAAACCATTAAGACAGACATGAAATATGGCAATGAATATGATATGGAATATGACCATGAATATGACCTGAGGTGCTGTATCTACAGAGCATTTGATAATTAGATCAGAGAAAGCATCGGTCATGTCAAGCTGAAGCTATACTTCAGGATAATATTTCCAAACCCCAGTGAAATCAGTGCTCTGGACCATCACCTAATGAATTAAATTAAAAAAGAAGGCATGTAGAAACTTCACCTTGAATGTTTCCGCTTGACTTAAACAAAACCCATGCTTGACTCCCGAGACACCTCCCCTTCTGCAAAAACCTACAGATCCCAGCATGGTTCCTAAGGAATCGCAGGTGTCCTAGAATGCCACAACTAGACTTCTAGGGTTTTTTTTGTTTGTTTTTGTTTTGTTTGGTTTGTTTCTTTTTTTTCCCCATTTTTTTTTAACCAATGACAGCTCCCATACCCATCCAGATCCTTTCTTTTAACTTTATGTAGATGTTTCCGTGCCCGCCTGCGTGCTTCTTTCTGATCAGCAGAAGAGAAGAGCGGCGCGTTCGAGCCTCCTCAGGGGCCTCCGCTTCACTCACTTGTCCGCCACCACCACTACCGCTCTGTTCCGTTCGAGTCTGATGGAACGTCTGAACTTCTTAGACACAAGACGGAATAGGAAATCAGTTTGGCTAATCAGTCATAATGCTGAGAGCTGCCCAGGGAGGAGCGGCGCGGGGATGCATGCGAACAGGCAGAAAGCAGGAGAAAATGAGGGCTGACACCGCTATGGCGGGTGACTGTGGCACACAAAGGTGGGAAAGAGCAGGCAGGCTCTTTCCTTTCCCTCTGAGCCCGACTCGAAATGAGTTCAGATCAAGAAAGCCCGGCTGGGGTTTTTCAGTGGCGGCCGTAATTGCAGTAGACTTTATCAATTAGAGATGTTTTCAGCCTCAAGTGCGACCCGCTTAAAGCAATGCCCTGGCATTTTTCAACCTAATCTCTTGTCTGGTTTAACTGTAACAATCGGTCCATTACCGGAGACAGTAATTTTATGCATTTCCTTGCAGGTAGGAGAAGAAGAAGAAACACATTTGCAATGCTTAGAAGCCAGTCCTCAGGGACGTTGCATCAGTAACCTGCCCATTGCCTTCTATTATAAGTGTGTTTAAAGTCACTGGCAAACTAGAATTAATCCGCGGTAACAGACGCTGTGCTGCAGATGCTGAGAACCTCTCTCATCTCCCTTGTGCTCCACTTTATTAGTGCTTGTGCATTGTATTGCAAGTTACATCCTTTTCCTTTTGATTTTTTTTTTTTTTTCAGTAATGTTTGGTCTTAACGAGAGAGGTGTGCTTGTATACAGATTTTTCATTGGATGTTTTCCAAATACTTACCTTTTAACATGGAATTTTTCCCATGATACAAGTGATCTAGCAACCG
This sequence comes from Alestes dentex, assembly GCA_037576975.1. NCBI lineage: Eukaryota > Metazoa > Chordata > Actinopteri > Characiformes > Alestidae > Alestes > Alestes dentex. Next base: position 3,454,608 of record JBBIGA010000083.1, read on the forward strand.
CCTGCGATCACATGCCAGCAACATGCCAGCAGCTGCCGAAAATACCACAGCAACTAGTTTGCAAAACCTTGGCAGCTATCTGGGATACAACAGCAACTAGTTAGCAACACTCCAGCAACAACTATGATACCATAGCATCCGGCCACCAACACCCTAGCGACCACCTGGAATATTTTGATAACCATCTAGAATCGTAATAGCAATGAACCCTTGGAATACTGTAATCAACACCTAGATACTAGAAAGGCCAAGGATACCACCATCTAGCAACACCCTAGCAATGACGGTGCAAGCTACTGCTAGCATTGTTGTTGTTGCTGTTTTTTGGCTTGTTCTTATTTTAATTCATTTTGGTCTGTCTGCAAGTTTGACCTCCCTTTTGTCCAGTTGCAAGTCTAGAACTTACACTGTGTCCAAAGTTTCTCTCTAAAAAGCAAGAAAAACCAAAGGAGTTAACTTCGTTAAGTAACCTATCACGCCTCATTAGTGTTTAGTGGAACAGGTAAATGTCAAATTAGCGTGGGCTTTGCCTAAATATAAACCTATGATTCATCTGGTACAAGTGCGTGACTCATGCAAATACAGATTTTTCCATTGTGGTAATAAAGCTATATTCGTACCCTGAGGGACATGATCCCACCTGTCACGAAACATATGAATATTAAAAGATGCCGCTGAAATGTGTGTGAACATGAGAAGGTTTGTCTGCATGTATTCAGGCACGAATACGCACGACCACGCGCATTTGCTAAGCTCGTGCTTCCAGCGGCCGTGTAAAGGTCTAAGTTAAGCTCGTGCTTTTAGCCGCTTTGTAAAGATCCAATGTCGTGTGTGTTGTGGACTTTCATTAATTTAAGAGTGTAAAGGGCATAAAATTATAATCCAACTTGCCAAAGTGATGTCAGTGCCGCAGATAGCATTAGCATGCTATTCATCCCCTGACACATCCATCCTCATTTTATTAATGGATTTATGCATCCACCCAGCGGACCGCTCTGCCAACCACACATCCATTCCCCGTGAATTCATTATTCGGTGAGGCCCTCGTCCAGGCCGAGGAGGAGCTGATTTGTCGTGAAAAAAGTGCAGAATTGGTGTAAAGATTTGTTTATGGCTAAACTGCATTTTGGATGGCATCTCACTGCCGAGCATTTCATTCTCTGTAAAGTGTTGAACGGTCAAGGACTTGTTTTTGGTCACCCATTCCTGCAATATAGTCTCAACTAAGGATGTAGATGCCACAGTGTTCTTCATTCTCAGTGTATAGGCTGGATGAGGGGTTTTGGGGAAGGTAATACATGAAACTGCAGGGTTTTGTGCGCAACGTTTTATTATATTTATAGGACATAAAGCAAGATACCACAGCGGACAATACGATAGTGCTGGATAACATCTGATAAATTATTTGAGGAATTTTTAAAGGGATGCCATCTCTTTCACAATGCCACAGAAGAATCGTTTTGGTTCCCTGAAGGGCCCTCTTTGGAAAGAGATTTGTGAGTGAACCTTTTAAGCTTTAATAATGTAAAGGTTTTATACCAATTTAAGATTTCTTTCTAGGAATTTGGCATCATGTAGAGGTTCTTTAAACTTTCAAAAGGTTCTTCACCATCTCACATCTCACTGACAAAATGATTCTTTAAAGAACCCCCTGTTTCATAGAGAATAAAAAGTGATCCATCTATTGCATTAGGAGCCTGTTTAGATACCTTTATTTTTCACAGTGTATTCACACAACAGTTTCAAATAAAATTGCTTATATGTAAAATACAATATTTTGGTTTTCTGGGTGTTCATAAAGGTTACGTTGTCCTTGGACTCCTTGTGTTTACTTCTGCTTGCTGTTTTACTGAAATTGAGCAGGTGTCAATTGCTCAGTCATCTTTGAGCTGCTTGCTTTTTTTTTGCCATAATGGTAAGTATACATCCTTCAAATCACTCATAGAGAAGCAGTAATACATAGACGTTGAGATGTACAGTTTTTGTGTTGTTTTCTCTATGGCAACTACCCTTAGTTTAAAGTTTAATTCACTTTTGAATTTCAGCTAAATCTCATTGTCTGAGAGGTAAAATAAAGGATAACATGTAAAGCACATCATCATCACATTTGCTTCTTAAATATGTATTATTGTATTTGAGAACTACTTTCAAATTTAATTTTAACTCACAGCATCCCGGGTGTCCTGCTGGCATTACTTCCAGATTTTAGCATGTGAGTTCCTCAAGGTTCAATGTTAGGTCCTATGACCATTTTGACAACTAATACCATATCAGCCATGGATTGTGTGCCAGTTTTTCCCATGAATGCTGCTCAAAGACTAGGAAATGTTAATAAATAATGCTAACAAATAAACATATGTCATACGTATATAACATATGTTTAAAAATGTGTATGTTCACTGACAAACTACCCATTGAAATGATATTTTCTTCACATGATTTCAACTGACAATACCTTAAGTGGTGATATACAGAAGTCATAAGTGATTAGACAATAACTGGGTTGCACTCTATTTTAATGGAATCTACAAAAACCTTTATTGTTAAAAACTGCTTGGTGAATTATCAACAGCATTAAGTTTAGGTTTAGGATTAAGTTTTATGTTGAAGTTAAAGTTAGGTTTTGGGTTTCTGGTTAGATTGAATGGAATCTTCTATTTTAAACATTTAATAGAGATTTAGTTTCAATAGAGGCTGAGCCTCTACAAGACTTCTACAGTGGAACATCCAAATAAAGTCTTTTGGTCTGCACTCCAGCATTCTGGATCTGAGATGACTATGAGGTCAACAATGACAATGACTGTGAGGTCAAAATAACTGAGTGTGTATATATAGGCTAAACAAAAAGGAGTCCTATACAGTTTTAATACATAGTGCAGGGATTGTAGGGAACTGTACACTGTAAATAAGCACTTTAATTTCTACTGTAAGATACTGTGTCCCAGCCAGTATTTACATTTATACCTACATTTATAGTGTTTGGCACACACTCTTACCCAGAACGACATACATGAGTGCTTTTTAGTACACAAGAAAACATTTACCTCACACTAGTAAACCTAGACTTAAAATTAATAGCTGCTAGTAGACTAAGATTCTAGAGGTTAGTAATCCATCAGATCATGCATGCACAGAAAACAGATGGGGTTGTGTTGTTGTTAAGTTCATGGCATGAACATGTACTTGTTCTCCTAAGTGCTCAGTGAAGAGGTGTGTTTTCAGTCTCGGTTTGAAGACAGCGAGGGTCTGCCGGTCAGGGGAAGTTCGCTCCAGCACAAAGCTGAGAAAAGTCTTGATGCATGTCTTCGATCTTTGGAAGAGGTGGGTCAAGTCGGGCTGTGCTTGATGCTCTAAGAGGGCGAGCTGAGACCCCGGTCTTAAAAGTGCGGACAGGTAAGTTGGCTTTGTAGGCGAGCGTTAGAGTTTTACATCTAATGCGAGCAGCCTCAGGAAGCCAGCGAGAGGTTCACGGTATTGAAGTGGTATGTGAGAATTTTTGTGTATTGAAGACCAGACGTGCCGCTGCATTCTGAATCATCTGTCGAGGTCGTGTGGACTTCAGAGGAAGGGCAGGCTTGAGCGAGTTGCAGGAGTCCAGTCTTGAGATGCAATTAATTTTTCTGTTTGAGGTTTCCATTTTAATATGTGTTTATCTGTGAACCTGGGTAATGTTTATAGTGACCTAGTCTAAAATAAAACATTTGCTGAAGGCCGTTGCTGGTTCTTATAGCCACGAGGACCAAAAATGGCAAAACTTGGTATGCAGAACAACTGTATTTTTTCTAATGCAGTTGTTTATATGTTCTTGTAGTGTCTCACACTTTCCCTTTCATCATTGCTGTAGACAGAGTGAGGTCCTTTGAGAGAGCTCCGAGTGGACATCTTTAATGAAAAATGAGTTTTTCTGGATGTGTCTTTAGACCTTTTTTATTTCTGACTGTAGATTCTACAAAATCAAATAGCACATGCTTTAAAATGAAGGTGGCAAAAAAGTGGATTCTTTGAAGTGATGCCATGGAAGAACCTTTGAGTAGAAGCTTCTTCAATGACTTTCCCCAGTAGCTATCAAAATTTTTGTTCTTGACATTGACCTGTTTAGTCTAATGGAAATGTGTATGGTTTGCAAAAGACATGATCAAGATTTTATGAGTGAACACGGCCGTGTTTATAAAAGTCTTTTATTGTTCATTCAAGTTCAAGTTCACGTTCAAATGTATCTATATAGCACATTATAATACACAGAAGGTCATTCAGTGTGCTTTACAGAAATGGAAAATAAAATAAGGATAAATAAAACAATATAATAAAATAAAACAAGATAATGAGATGGATAAAAGAAGTTAAAAAATACATTAAAAAAAAAACATTAAAACATTATGCAACTATTGCATCTCTGTACCTTTTGCAACTATTGCAACTATCTCTGAATATTTCTGATTATATTGATTACATCATACAAGTCAACATCTGATCTGTTTGCAAAATACCGACTAGGTGAAATCCCCCACCAGAAAGAACCTACAGAACCGTTTTTCTGTTTGAGATACATACATGTGAAGAAGGTTCAAGAATCTGCATGTAATGTAAATATTCTATGCAAATGAATGTTTCTGTCTCTTTTAAGCTCCATGCTTATACATATGCAGTTAAATGGAGTTGGATTGAACTTCATTGAACTGAGCATGCAGAAGATCCTTCAATCCTCACGCCCTTCTGTGCCACTGGACCATTTGGTGGGTTTTGTTTTTTTTTTTTTTTTTCCAATTAAAGCTAAAACGTTAGCTTTGTCGTCTTCTCCACACATTCTTGTTGGCCTTATCCTTATCCTTCAGTCTCTGTTCACACACACACACACACCGCTTGGACTAGCTGTGGCCACCCTTTGCGCTGTGCCTTTGTAAGACTCAGCAGCTCTTGGACAACATAAACAAATTTGATACCGAAACAAAAAGCACTGGCTTTCATTCAGCTGAAAATATAAACTGCAGTCTGTCTCACAGCAAGATTTTGGTGGCGTGATTAATTATTGCTCTCATGTGTAAACAACGGTTTAAAAAGAAAATCAGTACAGGACAGAATTTGCCAACAATCGCAGCTTGCTGGGAGCCAATTAGGGAGCGCTTTTGCAATCAAAATGTTATGGATAAGAAAGAAAACTTTTAGCAAGTTCACGAAGACTTCGATTTCTAGTTTTGCTGAGGAAGCACCGGTGGGCTCCGGTGCTAACCTCATGAAGAAAAAAAAGACCTTTTTTTTTTTTTTTTTTTTTTTGGCCAAGGTTAAGGAAGAATGATGCAATTTCAATCCGCTAAATCAAGTTGTAGAAGTTGCAGTCTGAGTGGTTCTTGACTGCAGGTGTCCAAGACTGTGCAGCAAAATCTCACCAGACAGTTTATTAGAAACCTCTAATTCTCAGAGTCAGCACCTCGTGTGTTGTACAGTTTATATCAGCCACCCTTTAACCATTTCGAATGAGTATCTGACCTCAGGAATGCTCTTTTCTTGACATTCTTGGGTGGTGGACCACTGTCAATCTAGCGGTAACACCGATGTGTGTCAAAAACTGACTAATAATGGGTGTACATGACAGTAGATCGGCCACGTTTGCACCCCTAAATAGGCGGAAAGAAAGTGTACCTTATTTGATGGACAGTGGGTAGAAGCTTAACTTGGCAGTCACACTAAACATTTGCAATTTGCTTTGTCTTGTAAAATGAGTGTAAATAAGGTTGACCCAAAAATCTTCCATGTCGGTCCAATTAGCGAGTTTGCTAACCCCACTAACCATAAACAGCAGTGACAGCTTACTTATACCAGAGAGTTATATATTTGTAGGTATGGTGTAGTACGTTCATCTAAAAGAAAATGTCTGACCTTTCAAATATCAAGAAGCATTTCTGAAAATCCATTAGGCGCTGCTTATAATTCATCAGATGATTTCACCAGTGATTTCGAGCCAGTTCTGCATTTTATCATATATCATATGAGAACACAGGCTGCCCAGTGAGGAACCAGATGAAGGAAGCAGAAGGCTGCCCACATGCGATCCTAAAAAAAAAAAAAAAATTCTTCCCACTGCACTAATGATCACTGCCTGCAGCCTACTTCGCTTTTGAAACAGACTGAATAATCAAAGATGACTGCGTCTTTGTAGTTTTTTTTTTTTATATACTAGAGTAATCAATTATGATATTTCACCCTGGTTCCGTGTTTCCTTTAACAAAACCAAACAGACCAAACCAAAACAACTTCAACAACAAAACCGTTTTTTGTTTTTTTTTTGACCGCTTAGCCATTCCCAGTCTTTTTAACTGCTAGTGGTGGCACTACTGACTCTTAGAAACAGTACTACTGATGTTTTAACCCTTAGAAGACGTACTACTGACATGTTTATGGTGTAGATGTTGCATTACTCATTTCACTTCACCTTTAGATGTTGCACTACTCACTTTTTAACATTTAGATGTTGCACTGCTGGTTTTTAAATCCTTCAGTCAAACTAGAGGATTTTTAAACCTTTTTTAGCCCTTGAGTTATAGTACTGATGATTTATCCAATAGAATTAATACCGCATTGTTTGTTTTTACCCCCTTACTGGCCTTTTAATCTAAAAAAGGTACTTTAGAAGTCCACTAACAATTAGAAAAGCATGGTGAATTGCCTCAAAGCGCATTGAATAGTTTGTCCAAACTGTGACACATTTGCGTTTCTAGGCAAGATCTTATTCATTGTTTTATGATTTAAAATTTCATTTGGCCATGTTTGCCACACTCACAGATAGAGTGCATCCGATTTGCTTACAGGGTCAGATATCCATGTGTGAGAAGACTCAAGATGTTCATTAATTTGGCCAAAATATGTGCAATATGTCCATGTTATTGTTTCCCAAACTGATTTCTTTTTTTTTTTTTAACTGGAGTAGAATTGTGGCCCTGGAAAAAATGTTTTGGTGGGAAAGGACTTCTCTCTTACTGAGCCTGCACTTTGATTTAGTGGACAGATCCATTATTTGACTGTAACTTTCACAAGGCCAAGCATTTAGTAGGCATTCTCACATGCAGTTTGCATTATTGACTACAGCATTAAAAAAAAAAAAAGAAACGTTTCAGCTGCATTATTAGCTGACGTAGCAGCTACAGACTACCCTCAACTCAGTGGTTTTCTTCTGTTCTGGATAAAGCCAGCCCTGTGCATGCTTAGAGAAATGAGGAATAAAAGAGCTGACATGGCTATAACATGGCAGCTGGTGGCCTAGTGGTTAGGGTGTTGCCCTGCAATCAGAAGGTTGTGGGTTTGAGCCCCAACACTGCTAGTGTTATCACTGAGGTTCCCTTGAGCGAGGTACCGTCCCCACACACTGCTCCCCGGGCGCCCCTCGTTGGCGGCAGCCCCCTGCTTCACTTGGTGAATGGGTTAAATGCAGAGAAAGAATTTCACACTGTTCACACTGTGGTGTGTTCACGTGTGACTATAAGGGACCACTTTACTTAAACTCCCGTTACTACGGCATATGTGGTTCTTGGCATGCCCGTGTGGTTCTAGAGCAATTTAATTGGCGTAGGACCTTTACATTATGTGCAAAGTTCTTCACATGCGTGGATCACACCTTTAATGTGACTACAGAAGCAATCACACCATTGTGCTTAAGTTTTATTATTATTGTTGTTATTTTTTGGCACCTCTTTTTGTCCGGAGCAATACTGAATTTTGGCCAAATTCCAAAATCAAAATGTTCGTAATATCCAGTGCAGCGCGGGTGTATTCACATTTCTGATCAGTTGATAAGAGGCCCAGTATTAATCATTTAAATAACAGATTTTGGTGGTTGAGTCGACCCTGTAATGTATAGGGAGAGAGAGCGGATGGTTGTGTCGCACTAAAAACGCACCAAACACCTGTTAATTAAATACCATTCCAGGTCGATACTTCATGAATCGGATTGAAAAAATTGCCAAGAGTGTGCAAAGCTGCCATCAGAGCAATAGGTGAGGTTTGATTTGAATATTAATCTACTATGTAGCCAGTAATAAAAACGAAGGAAAGCGCTGAATGAGAAGCTGTGTCCAAACTTTTGACTGGCAGTGTCGGCGACATCGCAGGTATCTGCTTGTTTGTCTGTTATTTTTATGTGGAGTTCTAGGCGCCATCGGACGCGTCAGGCATTTTTGAAAGGCTGTGGGAGAAAAAGTAGGATTTTCGGCCAAAAATGTCATCATTGATTCTGCAACTTGGACCTTGTAATGAGTCTCGCAGCTATGAGCAAGCCAGAGAGATAATTAATACGTCTTGACTGCCATACCCATACTTTTATATCGTGTGTCTAACCGCATCAAGTGCTCGGTCGTAACATTCTCACAGTGGGAGTGATCCACCAAAGAAACTTAAATGGTAGGTGATGACAAACAGCATGAAAAGGCACGAAATTCCTTTCATGGCTTGAAAAGGAAGCAGAAAAGGCACCCACCAAATGACCCTCTCGTTCGTAAAAGCACCAAATCAATGGCGGCCACTTTTTCAGCCGACACCCACACACACACACACGCACACGCACACACAAACGTGCACATGCGACCACCGTACAGCTGAAATTGTAACTGAGCGCCACTGTGAGTACATCAGCCATTATCACATTGATCCTGGTCAGTTTGCCGGTGATTGTCTCGGACAGAAATGTGGCTTTAGATTAGAGTCTGTCCACTCCCCAGCCCATTTCCCACCTCCTATTTGCTCACGCTGGCCCAAATTTGTCAATGGATTCATTGTTATAGCCCTTCGTGAGTGGGAGTGAATGTAGACAAGAGCAGGACCAACATCTGAGCTTATTGATCCAATTGCCTCAAACACTTCTCTGATATGTATCATGTCAGGTCTCTTATCAGTGACTTGCAGGCTCTGTGCATGGATTTAATGGGGGGAAAAAGTCTGCAATTAACTCAAATGTATAGGGAGAAGTCCCCCCCATTCGCTTTTCAGGGTGACTTCTTTTCACTTTTATTTCATTTTTATTTGTCCATTGCGGTCGCTCTGAAAGCCTATGAGGTCTTAGCATTGGTGATCGGTTTATTTTATGTAACACACTTTCTTAGCTGGATACACAGGCATACACTCCATAATCATCCACAGCATTAAAACCGTCTGGCTAATATTGTCCCAAAGCTACTGTAATTTGAATAACATGTAATAATACTAACCGCTGCTGGGAGTCACATGCAAATGACCATAAAGGACAACAACGCTCAAGTTTCTTTTATTTTAGGTTTTAGGAACAAACAGAAGAACAAAGATCGTTGAACCCGGGAGAACTTTCAGGATAGGGCCCGAGAGAGAGAGCAGCAAACGGCGAGCGCGTAGGAGAACAAACCCCGGCTTTAGACTGTATTACATCGTTTATATTTGTTGAAATCAGATTTTACTGATACACTGAGTTCTAAGGGCTAATTTGTGCTGCAGTAGCTATCCGGCGATCCTACGTAGGCAGTTGCCTGTGGGAATCATTGATATGATACAAATCTAGTCAATAGCAATTAGTTTGAGAAATGCTGGTGTGTTTATTTTAATGCACCGCTCTGCAACACGTGCAAACTCATCCGGGAATGCCGGTCAGGCAAGATTTAAACACTGCAAAGTGAGTTTTAAAGCACCCGCTGAGGTGAAAATGAATTGTCAGAGAGTGGAATGTGCCTTCAAAGTCAGCCGCATCCGTGCCTTTCTTCCAGAATGCCTGGATGCCTTAGAGAGCCTGTCATTCAGGCGTCTCAACAGGACGGGGCATCATTACCTCTAATGGGAGAAATGCCTTAAATATGCAGGAATCGCTTTCAGACCAGAGAACCAATTTTGTAATCACAGCTAGCAGGTTAATGAGCTTTTACAGGTTGGCCATGTAGTGCTGAATGCATCCGCACCACCGAATGCATCCCTTTTTTTTTTAAATATACTGCCAACCTTCAGTGTCCAATCCTGACATTAATTCTAAACATTTTTTTTTAAATGTTACCCATCAACTGTAAAAAGTCTAAATGAAAACCAATCATAACCAATACCCCACTGGATACACAAGCAAGTGTGTAAATAATTAAAAGGATGAATTCATTAACTAACTAAACTGAAAATCTTCAACTTCATTGAATCCCACAGCTTGTTCGTATGCAGAAGACAGACAGACCATGCATATCCATACTTTCTAAATGTGTAATTATTATAATAAAAGGTGAAAATACTTGTTAAATGATTTGGCAACAAATGGGAATAACAACAATAATAACAACAAATAATAATAATCGTTCTACTATTACTGTTACTACTACTACTATTAGTACTACTGCTATTACTACTACTTGATTAAAAAATAATACTACTAATTTTAAAAATGCTTCTTTTGAATCTCGGCCCCTTTGTTCATCTTCGCAGTAAAAGCGTCTTATTTTCTCAGTTATTTTCCTTTGCATTTTCGTGCACCAGTTTTATTATCAATAAGAAATAACACTTTCCTGTAGACCAGAAGGAATGCTGTTAGGCCTTCAAACCCAGACTGTAATCTCATGCGGACGATGATTAATATTAGTATAGAAACACGAAGTCTGTTTTACAGCAAAACAAGCGATCACTTTCATTCTGCAATACTGACGAACTGGCCCATTATATAAAACGAGAAGTAGGTCAATGTGCTACTCGTCTTCCAAGGGGACTTCTGTGGTCCTCTAAATTAAACAAGTATTATTTTCCCGCACACTCACCAGAGTTTTTGCCAAAAGGTAGCATGCTATCTCGCGGATGATGAATGTGTAATATGGCACGAACAGCAGTATGCTAATTTATTGTTCATTTATAATTCAGCAGTCTCTCCACCCCTTCATTTGCAGTTTCAGGAATTTAGCAGAGTTATCAAGTGCACCAGTCTTCTTACGGTACCTACACTATATCGACAAAAGTATTGGGACGCCTGACCATCACTCCAACAGGTACTTTAATGACAATGCATTCAAATCCATAGACTTTAATATGGAGTTGCCCCCACCCACCCCCTTTACAGCTATATCAGCTTCCACTCTTCTTGGAAGGCTTTCCACAATATTTTGGAGATTCTGTGTGAATTTGTGCCCATTCATTCTGTAGAGCATTAATGAGGTCAGACACTGATGTTGACTCGCCCAAACCTTCGAAAACCGGGTCTATATTTGTGTATATTGTCAGTCAAAATATAGTTTGTGTACCTGTTACAAAGCATTTTTATGTATGCTTTGAACTGTATGTTATTGCAGTTATTGGCTTAAATGAATACGCTAAAATATGGAAATGTAATTTTTACATTAGTAAAAATATGCAAAATTCAGCAGTTTAATTTGCAGTAGAAATCTTGAAAATTTCACCAAAAAACAAGTGTACATGTAGCATGTTCCCTATTTAGCTGTTATTCCTAGCTACTGAGGATCCATAGTTTCCATAGACAATTGTATGCAAAAGTCTGGGCACTACTCAGCCTCAGAAAACAATTTAAATCGTGCTACCACTCCACAGGGTGGTAGTGGCCTGGTGGGTAAAACACTTGCCCGTGAATCCAATTACCACAAAGTTGCAGGTTCAAAACCCCCCACTTTCTACCACTGTGTCCTTAAGCCAGACACTTAACTCTCAGGTGCTCCAGGCGGACTGTCCCTGTTACTAATGAAGTGTCTCTGGATTAGGGCCATAAATGTAACAGCAATGGGCTTCTCTAAGCAGGTGGTAGATTGAAAAATGATGCTACAGTCCAGGGGAAGGATATAATCTATACAGAAATGCACCAGTGTGAACAGTTTGCATTGTCTGAAAATGGAAGAAGTTGAAGAAAAGACAAGAAAGCGCTTGAATGAATCTGTTTGGATGCTGGCTAGGGATGCACAGCACTTTACACTGATGAAGTAAAAATGTAACTCGTTGGCTGCGTTCAATCAACTCATGCTTGGAAAAAACGAGCTGCATTTGATGAAAAGCTTTAGCTATTACGCTTTAAGGTTCTGTGGCAGCCAGCAGCAAAGGAAACAACACACAGGTAGATGAAAGAATATGTCTTTAAATATCAGCTAATTCTGGAAGCGAAGGGAACACAGAGAAGCAGCTGAAGCTGAAAAGATCCTGGCTTCCTCAACAGGACAACAATCCAAAACATGAATCAGACCAGCCATGAACTACTTCAGGCAATGCAAGCTAAAGCATGCTGTGCGCTTAAAGTGTTCTGCAAGGAAAACGCAAGTGGAAATTCTTAAGACGAGACTTCTTGCTGTCTAAAAAGCACTAGCAAGCTGTGATATGTTAATAAGGACTGACTTAGTAGGGTGTCCAAAGTTCTGCACATGACACAGTTACAATTTATTGTTTTTTCTTTTTTTTTTCTTCTTTTTTTCTTTTTTAATCTCCTCACAGCTAAATACTGCAAGAAGGACCACTTTTTGATACAAAATGTTCAGACGGGGGAAGTACTAGGGATTTTAATAATTTATTAATTATAATTTAAATTACTGAGGCCAACCGGTGTGTAGCTGTAATGCTGACACCTTCGCAGCTCTAGTTGCTTTGAAAACTATAGAGCTAAAACTTGCTCAAATAAGTTCTTCAGTAGTGCGGTGCTGACTTGTGGATGTGGTTTAGGACTCTGCATGACTTGAGCTATAAAAATAGAAAAAAACACCGTCTGGTGTCTTGATGTCTGAAATTGTAGCCATTTCAGACACCAAGCTGTCATAAAGTATAAGACTAAGTTTTAAATCACATTGAAGATGTGGCAGTGAAGATCCAGATGGTGTTTATGCAGGCTGAGAGGATCGATTTAGACTATTTAAGTGACTATTGGCTTCTAGTGTCTGTTAGCAACATTAGCCTCATTGCTCTAGTGCTAAACTTAAAAAGCAAAATTAGAACTAGAAAAATGTCTTGGATTTTTCACCCAATTATTTCTTATACATGGCTGTCTGATTGGCTATCTGCATAGCTATAGTCTTATAGTCTGAAACTCCCTAGTTGTCCCTGTGATCAGAAGGTTGTGGGGTTGAATCCCAGGATTGCCAGTGGCACAACTGAGGTACGCTTGAGCAAGATCCCATCCCCACACACTGCTCCCCAGGTTCCGCAAATGCATTAAATACAGAGAAAGAATCTCACACTGTTCACACCGTGTGCTGTGGTGTGTTCAAGAATGGCCAGTGTACTAACTTTCAACACTAAAAAATAAAAGTCTCAGAAAGGGTTCTTTGCAAGCTGCCACAGAAGAACCAGTTTTGGGTCTGTACAAGACCTTTCAGTGGATGGTTCTTTAAAGAAGACGACAAGATATGATCGTGAGAACGAAATTCATATAATGTAGGAATACATGTAAGAACACTAAAACTGTTAAAGAACCTTTGCATTATGTGAACAATCTTAATATCTTCAAAGTGTTCTTCGCACACACTTCTCATTCACACAAATGTTTGTTCCATTGCAACATGCAAAGAACCGTTTGTGGTGCCGTGTAGGTTATTAATTTCTTCTTTGACTCTCCCTCATTGTGCGGCGTGTAAATGTAAATAATGTGTTGCCTTGCAACAATCTCTAGAAGAAGAATCCTCAAATCCTCCGCAATTTTGATCTTGTTTTTATCTTGCTTTCCATAACCATCCAGTTGGACAGATATTATTTTATACACATTTCTGAAGATTCCATCATGTAAAGCCAGCTTAAAGAGAACTAATTGTATCTGATCCTAACCACATGGAATGATGTCAAAGAAGCAGGGCAGATGTGGTTAAGGGAACCCAGTCTGTTTACAGCCACGAGAGGTCTTTGACACCTTTAAACCGCTAAAGCCACAACTGAATCGGTGGTCAACCACAAGTTCATCAGCTGGGTCAATGCTATTCCATGATCTAAATGTAACCCTTAGAAAAACAAGCTGTATGGATCCGTGCCGGAAGCACAACTATTGGTCGTCGTGTGGAAGTTCCCCCAGTAACCACTGCTGGGTTTGGAAAATAACAGCACACACAAATGCCCATGAAGAATGAAAATGTCCAATTTTCCTTTATTTTAGATTTTAGAAACCAACGAAAAAAAAAAAAAAACACGCGACGTCTGAACCCAGGAGAAGTTTCAGGACAGTCTCCGCCCCCAAGTGCTGTTAGCTTGTGTATCGAACCCTTGTTCTACTTTGTACATATTCTTATGTACAAGTTCTATCTTGTTTACTTCTGTCAGGTTGGGGTCAAGTTAGTAATCACCTCCTCCTAGTCTTGTGTAAAACTATCTCCATTACTTATTCCATTTGTTGGTTCTATTTTGCTTTCTTGTAAACACCACTTTTCTCCTTTGGTCAGTTTGAACATTATACATTTGCATTGTGCGGTATGTAAGAATTGTCAGAGACGGACATCCGACGTTTTTGTTCGATTGAAGCTAGGAAAGATCTGAGTTAGGCTTAGAGACATTTCGTTTTATTCTGTTCTTCTCTTTGTTGTTGTCTAGAGACCCTACATGTCACAATCTGCCTCACTCCTCTTCTGTTTATACACCTGCTTGTACAGATTGGTTGGTTTTTTTTTTACTGTCCTTGCCTGTGTCTGGTTATGCTTCCCCAAATTCTTTAACATATGCTGGGTATTACAGTCGACATGTAAAAATTCAGTAGGACATCATTACTGGTGGTTTTGGATGATGCATAAAGCAGCTATACTTTGAATTGGGAAATTGTGACCCTTGGTTCCTCTCAGCATTATTGCAGGTTTCTTGAACCACTTCGCATCAAACCACTCTGACTCTGTTTACATCTCAAACATTATGCAGATTTCTTTCTTTATGATAGAATTCCCTGCACAACAGATGGGTGAAAAGGTGAAACTAATAAAATGCATTAATAACATTAAAACAAAGGCCTTAAAAGTGTGCTGTATTAACATATTATTCATATTTATAGAAACTGGACTACATGACCTACAATGACTATCAGTTGTAGTTAAATCTACAATTCTACTCAGGGCCTGATGTACATTTCACTCTTTTTCTCTATCTGTGTTTTCATTCTTTTTCTTTTCTCTAAGGCCTTTTCACCTTTCTTTCTGTGTGCCCTCCATTGCAATGAGTGAATATATCAATGATCACAGGCAAGTGTAGTTTTTTTTAGACCAACACGGGTCATTCTGGCTACTCAAAGTGAAAAGATCATCTCAGAAGGGTTGCTTGAGTTTTCCTCCATCTGTGATCATGCTTGGCCAGTCAGCGAGTCTAACCATGCTTCCCTGCCAAGTTTGACAATGGTTTTGGGAATGGAGCAAGCGCTGACAACAACGAGTCACAGCGAGAGCGTTTGGGAGAGTTTGTTTTAAGAGAGCTGCCAAATTTGAAAACTTAATAGAGCCCATATTTTCATTTAAATGATTCATTGTGCCCTGAATTTTTTATTCAATGAAAAAAAAAAAAATCATCTGTAGTTGTTTTGCAGCGATGCATTTTTCAGGCCTTTTCTGCAATTGTGTACTGTGCTAGATATGCAGTTCCACATATCCATATTTTTTATTGTTTATTTGTTTTCTATTACATACTAAATTGATCCCAAAGGGAATTAGAGTCATCTGCATTTAACCCGTCCACCTCAGTGAAGCAGTGGGCTGCCAACAATGGCGTCAGGGGAGCAGTGTGTGGCGATGGTACCTTGCTCAAGGTACCTCAGTGGTGCCACTTGCAGTCCTGGGATTCGAACTCACAACCTTCTGAGCGCAGGAGCAACTCCCTAACCAGCAGACCACCTGCTGGCCAGTATTTCTCCATTGGCTAACAAGCTCTGGGCAGCGGCAGCCGGGGGCCTGGTGGTTAGGGATCTGCCCCTGTGATCAGAAGGTTGTGGGTTTGAATCCCAGGACGGCCAGTGGCACCACTGAGGTACCCTTGAGCAAGATACCATTCTCGCACACTGCTCCCTGGACACTGCGTCGGCCACTGCTTCACTTGGTGCATGGGTTAAATGCAGAGAACAGGTTCACACTGTTCACACTGTGTGGTGTGTTCACGCCTGACAAATGACCTCTTTACATGTGCGTGGGCTGTTCATCATTCTTGGAAGTTAGCCACATACAGACAGGCCATACAAGCATGTGCACAGCTTGGTCCCCTGTCCTTTTGCCCTCAGACTACACTGGTGCCCTCCTGGTTGAATGCTGTGTATCATAGTTTTGCTTTAAATGGCTTATTACATTGTTCAAGGCGAGGTACATCCCCGCCTCTGAACAGGGACTCGTGGGTCAGCTGGGGTTAGAGCTTTATGTACATAGACGACAAGCTGTGTGAAATGTTTGATGACAGTTTGCTATACTGTGCTCTAAGGCAATTGCTGTATTATTCCAGATGCTTGTTATGGTATCTTAGGAGGTCGATAACATTTTAAATCAGAATCAGAATCAGAAAACTTTTATTTATCCCGGAGGAAATTGTTTATGTGGTGACTGCCAGAATCTTCTCTTCTTTCTCTTTCGGCTTTACCCTTCAGGGGTCGCCACAGCGAATCATCTGTCTCCCCATGGAATCATCTGTTTCCCCATATTATGGTGACTGCCAGAATAATGTAAAATAAAAAGTAAGATAAAGTACTGTAATAAAATAAATAAAATAAGTCTAGTATAAGTCTAAATAGAATCTAATTAAAAAAAAAAATCCAAATAAAATAAAATAAAATCTGAATACAAATAAAAATAAATAAAAAATACAGTGGAAAGAATCACCATAATATGAATATAAGTGGTAATATTGCTTATATGTAAAAGTTGCTATTGTATTCCATTGATTTGTTGGTGCTTGTGACGTGGTTGGTAAATTTGTGCTAAGGGCTAGAGCTGCATGATATCGGTAACATATCAAGATTGTGCTTTTACTGCTACATATTTCAATTGCAATGCCTTTCAAGATCCATTAAAAGATCCATATCATCATTTTTCTGGAATGAAAAAAGCCCTTAAATCAGGGGTGTGGAACTCCAGTCCTGGAGGGTCGTGGTCCAGCAGGTTCTGGTGATTTCCCTGCTCAGAAAAACCTGGTTCACCTCACCAGTTAACTGTCAGGTTTAGTGAATGTGTTTGAGGAGGAGAACCATCAAACTGTGCTGGACACCGACCCCACAGGACCGGAGTTGGACACCCCTGCTATAAATAGCCTATCAATATTGTTTCAAATGGCACGTTTTCTCCCCCATCCATACAGTCCACACACGACAACCAAGCTGTGAGATCAGCCCATTTCTGATCTTAGTTTTTGTGACGTCACAAAGCCAACACATTTAAATACATCTCCTTACTCTGATGACAGCAGTTCAGGGCTAGTAGGTCAGCTCAGGTTCCACAAGCTACGTGTCCTCTGGTCCAGTGATGCTTATACAGAGTGCTCCCCTCTGACCTTCACACTGACGACAATCCCGCCGATAATGTTTATTTAAGAAAACGTCACATTCTGTTATGTACTTATTTTGACAACCAAACAACCAAACATAACGTCAGTGGTGAGGAACCAGACCAAGATTTTCATTTAAAAAAAAAATAAAAAATACGAAAAGTGACAAGGCAGCCCTTTATTTTGAAGAAGATGCAGTGAGACTAAATGGCAAGCAGCGCAGTGACCTTTGGAAACACAAAGCGAGGGAGCTCGAGGATGTTCTCAAGTTCTAGAATTTTATGATCAGTTCTCAGATCTCGAGGAACATACCGCATTGTAACCTGGTTCCTATCCAAGATACTTTTTTTCCTGTCCATCACTGCAGTGTCTGTGTTGACTGTACTGTCTTTGACATCTGTCTTAATATACTGACATATCAGTAAACAAGGTGTGTGAAATGTTTGATGACAGGTTGTTATGTGGTTGCAAGGTTGTTGCTTCGGTGTTACTAGGCGGTTGCTCTAGTTGCGGTAGTTTTAATTAGTCATGTAGGTTTCATTCCACGGTGAGGTTGATATGGCATTCCAGTGAGTCGCTAAGTGGTTATGACATGGTTGGTAAATTTGTGCAAGGGTTAGAGCTGCGGGTAACATATCAGTCATTTTTCTGGAATAAAAAAAAAGCTTAACGTCTGTAAATATTGTTTCAAATGGTACATTTGGTACATTTGGCCCACATGTGACACCTGAGCCACAAAGTCAGCCTGTTTTCTAACTTTGGTTTTGTCTCCTTATTCTGACTATGGCAGTTTAGCCCCGCCCATTCAAGCACCAATTCGCCGACATCTTTAATGGTTAAAAATTAGACTCTTGTTGGATTGCATGAAGACCTCAATTCATCACAGCACCCAGTAACTCACCTGGAGCCGCGATTGGTCACCATGATACCATGATAGGCTACATGCTTATTTACATATGGCAAACTTCTGCAACATTAGTACTTCAGAGACTGATATTTTAATAACGATCAACAGACATTACAACGTGCAGCCCTAGCTAGGCTGTTGCAAAGTTGTTGCTATGCTACCCATGATGCTTGCTAGGGTATTAGCAGGTGGTTGCTAAGACGCTGTGGGGTGGTTGCTGTGGCATCTTAGATGGTTGCTATGATGGGTTGAGAAGCCAATCAGAAATGTGTGTGTGAGTGTGTGTGTGAGTGTGTGTGTGAGTGTGTGTGTGAGTGTGTGTGTGAGTGTGAGTGTGTGTGTGT
>JBBIGA010000083.1:3473340-3484549 GCA_037576975.1 Alestes dentex
TTTACTTTAGAATATGATTACTGTCTAATGTAGTGTGTGTGTATATATGTATATGTATATGTATATGTATATGTGTGTGTGTGTGTGTGTGTGTGTGTGTGTGAGTGTGTGTGTGAGTGTGTGTGTGAGTGTGAGTGTGTGTGTGTGTGTGTGTGTGAGTGTGTGTGTGAGTGTGTGTGTTGAATATTTGAATCTCCGGTATAGGATCTATGACTGAGCAAAGTTTCGTGGTTCTAGCTTAAAAGTTACAGAAGGACTTGTGAGAATTTGTTTTGCATTGATTGATAGTAATAAGAGGAAAACAAAGAGCGGTAGGTGGTCTTTTGTCGAGTCGCTTCAGTGAATTTCCTCAGGCAGATGATTATGATCAGGAGTTGAAGTCTTACATTTTGCTCTACTAAGTATTTCTGGTCCGTTGCTTTTGAATTCGCGATATTATGAAGGTGCTATTTTTCTGTGGATGTCCACCTTCAGATCTTTTTTGTTTAGCCAAATGCTGTTTCCCTCTCCCATTCCTTTCAGCACGTACTTTGCATGACCACGCACACGCTCTCGAGTTGACCCTGCTGTCTGCCTGCTCTCAACTCCCCAACCACGACCAATCAAAGGCGACGCTGAGCAGCTTTATTGCTGGTGGTGTCCACGCAGGGTAAAAGAGACCACCTGCTTGAGGAAAGTTATAACTTTTTTTTAAAAAAGCAATCAGATGTAGCGGTGGATAACACTGCAGCCTCTCTCACAGGAGATTGCTTGTTTGATGCCCTGCCTCTTGTAAGATGTATTATTTTACGCTGCCTGCTCTCCTTCATCTGAAACACAATTAGACCATCTTTCAGGATTAAAGGAGGTCAGTTATGTTAAATTACATTTCATGTCGATTCCATTTCATTTTTCCTTCCCCTAGGATGTCAGTGCTCAGGCCTGCCCTGATAATTGGCATATAGAAACAGAAATGACTGTAAAATTCCACTACCATTTCCTGTAATTTTACAATATTGAGTTGCTTTAAATACCCTGTAAATACCCTCTGGGCCACTTTGTAATGAATCCAGAAGGTGAAGCAACAGTAAACTACACATGTAACTGAAATCAGTAACTGAAGTGAAAGTTCAGTAGTCAGTACTCATACTCTACAGATAAGTAGCTGATTCAGACCCTCAAAGCCACACGAATCTATGTCATATTTATCATCTCACTTTGTTATGCCTAATGTATTTAAACCTCAGAAATAGTTTGTTATGCACAGTAAAACGCAGCCTCTACATTTAACCCATCCCAATATACACACTTGAAAAATAAACACACACACAGAAACACACACATACTCACAAAGACACACATATACACACACGCACACGATGAGCTAGGAACTGTGGGCTGCCGCTGGCACCCGGGTGCCAACTGCAGGTCTTTTTGAAGGTCACTGACCAGAGAACTAATCTTAGCCTGCAGGCCTTTGTGGTGGGAGAAAACTGGAGCACCTGGAGGAGACCCACGCAGACTCCACACGGAAAGGACCCTGGCAGCAAATCGAACCCAGGCTCCTCTCGCTGTGAGGCAACGGCGCTGACCACGTTCCACCTTGCTGCCACTTTTTATTTCATGGAACACTGCACATTTTGTGTTAATGTTGCGGAGGTGGAAACTATACATGAATTATAAGCCAGAATTTGTGGGATTGTTATTTGTACAGGAAAACACTGCAAATTACAAATTAAAAGAACAGTTTTGCAAAACATCATATTTACAGTGTATTCCCACATGTAGTTGGTCAGTCAAGACATCTTACTACTTTAGAATTGAACATGCAAGGCAAAACACTCGACACCCATACTGTTTTTTGTATATGCATCCTCAAAATCCATCTCTTCATCAGACCACCTTAGGACACAATGCGACTTATGGCTCTTTTCCTCTGGAACTGTGTCGTACTGTGCACAAATGTTTTTACACTACAAATAAAGTGACCCGTACCCGTGCTGTCACGGTTTTGACCGACGGCAGGGCTGAAAGTGGGCCGCAGCCGAGCTGATTGCATCACTGCTTTCTGACTGGTCGAAATGTCATCACAACATGGCCACTGTTGGAGATACAAACTAACAACTGGGGAGTCTACAGAGTGCAAGCACTACTGTCTGTCTGGACTGAAGATAAATTTCAGTTGGAGTTTTCCATGACACTGACAAATGTATCTTTAACACTGTGAGAAACGTGAAGGTGTTCCAGGACATCATTAACAAGTTAGCTGGGTTAGGATGCAGAGAAAAACTTAAAAACTTAAACAAGGCTATAAATAATAAAAGACTGCAATATCAAAAGCAGCTCAGACAGAAAACCTTTTCTCTAGTTCGGCTCTATTGACACGGTTTTGGGATGAAGACAAGCAATTAACTGTGAGGAGAGAAATAAGCTACTGATTCATCAGAAACCGGACAGAGATACTGGAAAAATCAAAGAGTGCTACAAGTTCAGTACCATCACAGTACAGTTTAGGTACAGCATGGTTCCTGTATGTCTGTGGAAAAGTGCCTTTAGTGTGAGACATAAAAAGCCATTTTATACAACAGTAGGGCTGGCATTCGCAAAGCAGTCGTGAAGAGATAAGTGTGAACCACCTTCATAAAGAGCTGGGAACAATTTGAATTGAGAGTAAAGAAAGGTTCTGGTTGTGTTGGTTGATGTGCCTCTGCATTGTAGTCCATGCTGCAAACGTTTGACACATCATGTAGTGCAGCATCCGATACCCAAATTCAAAATGCAGCATTTTGACACTGCATCGGATATCCAAATTCAGCTCAGTAGCAAGATAAATTAATAAAAAAAATATAAACCCACACCAACATCATCTCCTCCGTGTTGTTCAGGCAGCTGCTCTGTTATAGCCACTCCTATAATTGCTCCTAGTGTGCATCACAAAAGTGCTAGGAGTGTAACAATATTTTCACATCTGGTGTGTTTTTTATGAAATGAACTTACATTTTGTTAAAATGTCTAAATTCTTCACAGCCTTATCATTTCGATTTGTTAGTCTTACATAACTCATATAAGAACCTTTTAACGTCTGCCGCATTGGTGCTCTTACCAAACAAATGCCAAAAATCGCAACCCCCTTCAGTGTATGAGCAAACTGAAAGAAGCCGATTCAGCCAAATGTGGATGCGCCAAGTTTTGATTATTGTTAACATCTTCCAGGAGAGACCTGTAGGAGAGACCAAGGGGAGGATGACTAATGCAATTACATTTTCATACTCTATTTTGACCATTAATTGAGTGCCAGAATCGCAGAAAGACAGCACTGTTCAGTTGGAATCAATATGACACATTAAAAAATCTGCATTAAGTGCTCATAGAGGGTCCTAGCAAAGACTCTATTGGACCACCACCAAAAGGGCCACCTCAGGGCCCTATTTGCAGGACCATTTGTGGGTTATTAGATTGACATGAGGCTCACAAACATATTTCATACATCCCAAACAATGGCAGATTACAAGGATTACAATGACAGATTTAATTCCTTATTACATGCAAAGAGGCCTAAATCCAGCATCAGTGTTGATACAAGAATTAATGGGGCTTTAAGTAGCTTCAGTGCTAACAGTATGTTCCATTTCACTCTGCTCACACACACGGCAGCTACCAATAGCTACCAATTTCATTCAGTCATGTTAAAAATTTTGTTTCCTGAATTTCCTGAAGGGAACCTCCCTAAGGGATCAATAAAGTTTCTATCTGTCTATCTATCTATCTGTCTATCTATCTATCTGTCTATCTATCTATCTATCTATCTATCTATCCATCTATCCATCTATCTATCTGAAAAGATAAAAACACAGTGTAGGAGACCCCCTTGACTAAAGATGGGAATGTAAAATAAAGGTTACCAATCTGTCCTCAATGGCAAATAGTGATTACATTGTTTGTTTTACCTCGTAGATCAAAAACAAGTGAATTATTGTCTTGTTGCACAACAGTTGGTTTGGAAATTGCTGGTTCTGCTTTTTTGTCTCAAGAGCAGTTTCTGGCAGACCCATTCTGTTAAGGGCCCTGGCTTGAAAGCAGGCCACTAAAACTGTTTAGCAAAGAGCAATATTGGGACCAGTGCTGGCTTTAATATATTGTAAATAAAAGACAGCCATTTGTTTCAAGTATATTATTTTGCGAGATGATGCAAAAAGCTATTGGTTGACCAACAGCCAGCAAAAAAACATTTAATATGGCACAGGCAAAATATTATACATAATATTACTGTCCTTGCTAGAAAAACACAGATTTTTTTTTACATGTGAATATCAGATTGTAGATAACTGGTTGGATTTCAATCAACTATTTATCTCTGTCATAAATGGAACCATTTCAAAAACTCTTATAGACAAGTTAAAACCACAACGAAACATTAGGATCAGAATTAGAATATTTATTTCTTCAGTTGCCAAGTATAAAATGCTCAAGGTTCCATTAGGGCAGGTGTCAAAATAAACACTGGCAGTAGAACAGGTCGTACTGAAGAGCTCAGTGGTTGGCACTGTCATAGGATGCCACCTCTCAGTTGGTTTGTAAAAGCTCGACTCTGCTAGATCTGCCCTGGTCAACCGTAAGTGTTACTGTTGTGAAATGGAAGCCTGTAAGAGCAACAACAGCTCAGTCATGAAGTGGTAGACCACAGCAACTCTCAGAATAGGGCGGCCAGGGGCTGGAAGTAACATCAATTCAAGAACCGGAGCTTTGTTATAATAATAATAATAATAATACATTTTATTTGTATTGCCTATTTTAGCAATCTCAAAGTGCCACAGACTAAAAGAAAAACAAATCAAAAAAAGAGGAAAAACAGGAAAATCTGTAAAATGCTTTAGCAAAATGCCTTTCTAAAATGATGAGTTTTTAAGATTTGTTTAAAAACATCAATAGACATTGTTGAATGGGTTTAAATGACTGAGCAGCTGCACACAAGCCTAATATCACTATCTGCGATACAAAGTGTCGGCTGGAGGGGTGTAAAGCACACCAGCACTGGACTCTAGAGCAGACGAATCATGTTCTGAATTGTGTTCTGAATATGTAAATGTGCTCGTTGCTGTCATGTCACAACCATGATGGACTGCTAAATATTGTTTTCAATATATGGACTGTGTGGACTCAGAAGCAAATACGCTGCTTTGGGGGCTTGATTGATAGAAGCCATTCAGTTGAACTACTTCACAACTAAAACGACATGGTTTCTTCCACATGTATGAACAGCCCTGGAAGAGAATTTACAGTCAAAGGAGATGAGATGTGTGTTAAGGTGCAGAGACACGGCTTGTCGCTTTCATATTCTGGGTGCATTATCTGCCTGCATTCCTGTAAAAGCGCCAAGTCGCAGATGACGCACCCCCCACTTTTCTGAAGGAGACCATCCTGTAAGTTTTTTATTTATTTTTTTTTTGCATTGGCAGGAAATTGCTTTGCCAAATAAGGCTGAGTCAGGGAGAACTGGCCTTTGCTGCCGCGCTGCAGCTCTTCGCTAGGAGGAAGTAATGATCAGGAACTACCAGATTCATCTTGGGCCAAAAGCGGTGCTTCCAGAGCTTGTGAAATTACCTGAAGCTAATTTTAAGCGTATCTGAACCCCTTTCTCTTTCCTCTTCTTGATATTATGGAACCTTTAGAGCTTGTGATGTGGAAACAGATTAAGCATAGTCCCTAGATGGCAGAGCATTTTCAGCTGAGAATTACCACCGACGGTACAATTTCATCCAAGACCGGGCTCCATCTACATTCAGGCAATTTCTTTCGGACTTCATTATGTACAGATCTCTTTTTCATGATGTGCAGCTCTTCTTAGATCATCACTCCAACCCAGACCTCTTAAACCAACCCCCAGAATGTACATGAAAGGAAACCATCAAATGCTAATGCTGGTAAGATCAAGGCTGAGTCAGGGAGAACTGGCCACTGCTGGAGAGTCCTAGGAGGAAGTCAGAAAATACCATAAATTCCATTTTTGGGCAAGTCTACAGATATTGTTTCTTGACACGGTGCCTAGCATGAACACAAAATTGGACAAAAGTATTGGGACACACCTGCGTTTCAGAGTTTGGGCTAGGCCCCTCACTTCCAGTGACGGACAATCTTAATGCTTCATCAGACCAAGACATTCTGGACAACCACATGCTTCCAACTTTGTGGACACAGTTTGGGAAAGAACCTTTCCAGCATGACTGTGTCCCAGTACACAAGTGAAGGTCCTTATAGACATGGTTGGTTGAGTGTGGTGTGAAAGTTTTTTGTGTCCTATTAGTCTAAGATCTCTAAGGTGGGAGATGTGACCAACAGCAAATCAATCCTGATGCTGGCCTCGGCAGAGTATATAGAATTTAACGCAGTAATTCAGTGTAAATGAGTAAAAAGTAGATCATTTCCTTACAAACTGCCATACTTACTTATGATCTGCCAGTTTGTTTTTTGATCACACGCATAAGGTTAATGAGGCCTACAAAACTGAATGAATAATATTCAATTACTATATTATTATGCATTTAAAACAATTTTAAATTTTCTCATGTACAAAAGCACCATATGCTGTCCCTGTTTCTTCTGGAGAGTGTGAAATCAGTGTGAATGATGTTTGTAGGGTCAAGTTTAAGATGAACTGTATAACAAGTAATCAAATTACACATTAAAGACTAACACACTATATTCTGAATAAAGTTACTAACCCCATTTATTCTATTCTTTGACTTTCTGTCCAGATTTTATTATTTTATATGCTATACGGATCCTCTGTATTTAACCTTTCCACTCAAGTGGGCTGCCGACATGGGATCTGGGGAGCAGTTTGTGGGGATGGTATCTTGCTCAAGGGTACCTCAGTGGTGCCACTGGTAGCCCTGGGATTCGAACCCACAACCTTCTGATCACAGGGACAACTCCCTAACCACTAGGCCACTGGCTGCTCAGTCTTCACAGACCAGACATATGAAAGTTTCCTAAATAATGACAATTCAGACTTGTAAAAAACAGAGGGTTCTCTGGCCTTCCCTCTCTATCTAAAAACTCATCCCAAGGTAAGAGAAACTGTTATGAATTTTGCAACACCTTTGCATGCTCCCACATGGTCAGGCTTCATTGGTGCTATAGCCAAGGAGATGCCAAGATGCCAAGAAGAGCCTGAAGAGTTCTTCACAGAGTGAACTGCTCTTTATTTGTTAGTCCAGATGAAATATCGAATGACTAGTTTTCCTCAAGGTTGGCAAAGAGAGTTGAGACACATCACTGTGACAAAACCTTCCTCAAATTCAACAGTTTATATGTCATCATTTTCAGCGGCCTCAGAATATATACCTGCTTACTACAAATGGAAACATGATTCAGCCTCAATGACCATACATGAATGGGGTTGCATATCATAGCATATTTTGAAGCAGCCAGATAGAAATGACTAGATAAAGAATGAAAGCAGCCTCATTTGCATCGATTGTGCAGCTTAAACAAGTGGTTTCACAAGTGAGGACAAAAGCAAAAACGTGGCAACAAGAAGAAGTGCAAAAACCGTTGGCAAAAAGAGGAGGGTGCAGAAACGTGTTGCTAAAAGGAAAGTGCAAAGACTTCTGGCAGAAAGAGGGGGTGCAAAAAATCTTTGACAACAGGAATGGGTGCAAAAACTTTTGGCAACAAGAAGAGGGTGCAAAAACTTTTGGCAAAAAGAGGAAGGTGCAAAAACTTTTTGCTAAAAGGAAATTGCACAGACTTTTTGGCAGAGAAGGAGGGGGTGCAACAACTTTTGGCAACAAGAGGACTGTCTAAAAAAACTTTTTTTGCTAAAAGGAAAGTGCAAAAACTTTTAGCTAAAAGGTTAGGTGCAAAAACTGTGGGCAAAAAGGGAGGTACAAAAACTTTTGGCTAAAAAAGGAGGTGTAAAAATTATTTTTAGTTGTTTCTTTTTAAGTGTTTAAAGTGTGAGCATGTACCTGAAGTGTCTGTAGTTGAAACCTGAACTTTCTTGCTGTTGAGATGACAGTCCTATCACTGCACTGCCACCCTCCATTCTTTAGGTATGGGGGAAAAAAAGGACTTTGAGTGATCTTCCCAAACACTGTCCACCCAATAGCAATTGGCCTTATACAAGCGCACTTGTATAAGAACTTGTCAGAGTTGGAATGGTGCACATATCTCAAAATCTCTAGGAGAAAGGGTGCCCAGAAACGGGGGTGAATATTAAGAGTGGAAGAACAATAGTGTGACTGCGGCAGCAGCATAAAAGTGTTCATTTAAAAGAACGGAATTCATGCAAACCATAAGCATATTTTAACCTTTTTTTCTTTTTTTTTTAATCAATCTTACGGAGCATTTACAGCAATCTCATCTGATCCAGAGACAGAGCGAACGTAGACATCAAACATTTTCAATGAAGAATTATCATAAACCAGATCAGGGTTTATCTATATGCAAGAGACCACTTTCTGACTTCATTATGGACATGTTTTCACAAGCCATTAACTCTTAAATAGCACACAATTATTTACACAGAACACATCTCGGATGTGCAAAGATTCTGTGAATATGTTGTAATTTGATGTGATAATAGTAAATAGTGCCTGTCATGACAATTACTGTCAATGGAAAATGGACACAGACTCATGACAACATATAACATCTGCCATGACATGTTTATGGCGTGGTTATGTCATTGTTGTAACAGGGGTCCAGTAAAATTCTATCTATGAAAGAAGTGCTGATCTTGCTAAGAATGCAAATGTTACAAATATGAGCCGTTCTGCAGATTATGTGATTGTGGTGTGGTTTTCTTTTAAAGCCTTAATTACATTTTGATACAGTCCGTGTTAGAGATATTTAAAATGAGAGATTCCTTAATTCCTTATTCTTTTACACATATGGTGACACAGTGGTGTCTCCAACACCATGGGTGCAGCATTCTGCAGATGTGGTTGTGCTGTGTCTTGACCATTCACGTGTGTACCAAGTGTTCCTGGCCTTGCCCTCAGTCCTGGGTGGAGTTTGTTTGTCTCTCCGGCTGGTATGATGTGGCACCGGATGAGCTCTGACTGAGGCTTCTCACACAGGGCAAGTACCGTCTTGCTAGCGCCTGGAAATCACTCCGCAGGAACATATAGAGCACGGGGTCGAGCAGGCTGTTGAGGCTTAACAAACCTCTCCCCAGCTGATAAGGCACAAACAGAGCCTTCTCCCACTCGCACGCCTGTTTGTGGATCAGCAGCCCCAGGTACTTCACGCATCCGATGAAATGATAGGGTCCCAGCACTGTGACAAATATGGCCACCAGGAGGGTGAGCAACCCCCGGATACGCCTCTTCTCCTCGGACAAAAGGGATCTGATTGCCGTCAGGGACCGGAGGGTCTGCCGGTGGAGGCCGACGATGAAACTGAGGGGTAGAATGAAGGACAGGAGTAAAGTAATCAGCCTGTAGGTGATGAAATTGCCCTCTGAAGGATACTTCTCAAAACACAGGGTGTAATTGCTCTTGGGGAAGAGTTTGTTGGAGGCCACGCTGGGCGGCACGGCAATCACGCCCCAAGCGACGAGCGCTATCAGCCAGGCCCACTTGAGCTGCCGGAAATTCTGGAATTTTAGAGGCCTGGTTATCGCCAGGTGGCGCTCTAGAGCAATGACGCACATGAAGAAGATCCCTGCGTAGATGCTGATGTAGAAGATCAAGCTCATAAACTGACATGCCCTAGGCCCGAAGCGCCAGTAGTGTTCGCGGGAGTAATAGTCGATCCACAGGGGCAGGGTCAGGAGCTGAAGGAGGTCGGCAAGTAGCAGGTTGATGACGAACACCGGTAACACATTCCCCGACTTGAGCAACCGATACAGGCCGAAGAGAGCGACCAGATTCAGGGGTGTCCCGATGATGAAAAAGATGCCGTACAAGGCAGGGAGGAAGACGCTGTCTTGCTTGAAGTCTATTCCGCACGCGTTGCCCACAGTCGAGATGCCTAACCCACTGAGCGAGCTGGTGTTCAGAGTGCTCTCCATCTTTTTTTCTCTGTGTATGTCATGACAGAAGGGAAAGATTGAACGTAAGACACTTTTTTTTTGTCACTACCACCAACAAAACTCCCATATGCCACCCATATGCCACACTATTTGCAAAGAATTTACCAGCATTGTCTCACAAAGACTAAAGCCACACACTGGTGTAGAACTCAAGTATGCTTTTGAATGCAATTTCACGTACTTATGCTAGCAAGATGGACTATGATTTCAGCTAATTCTGTTTATCCTTGAGAAGAAAATGATGAAGTGCACTTATGATTATACATGCATTGTTTTGGAACACCTAACAACAATTATGTGACGTTTCAATGACTTTGAATGCATAGTTGTGCTTTTAGGTGGTCCAAACTCTACTTGTAACACACATGATTTAATATCTTACTTCTAAATCCCCACTCACTAACCATGAGTCCTCCTCTCACACGACGCTAGGAAGAGAGAATTTTACACCGTGTATTTCAAATAAATACAACACCACATTTTTTGAAAGGAATGATAAAGTCAAAATGTGGGTATGTTGACGTCTCCTTACAATTAATGGGACTTTTGCCAACATTCTGTGAAGCCTTTCCAACCTCACAACAGTTGCTATGAAAAGAACACACTCGTGGGCGGAGCATGAAAAGGTCAATTGTGCCAAGCGACTGATTCCTGCTGCGGTGTAGTGATTTCCATTTGGCTGGAAACTGACCAGTTGGCATTGGTCTGCACAGCTATATTACAGGGCAACCCAATCCACCCAGTTTTGTGTTTTAGCTGCACTCGCATAACAATTTCAACTCAGTTTCAACTCATCTCTAGTCCACTCTAGAGATGCCAATGCTGTATTTTGGAAGAGGGTAAACACTAAACTGTGCTGTCTTAATAACACTGGCCCATCAACTTTTTTTTGCATCACGTATGTCCAGGAATCCACTATTGCTTGCATTTGTTCATTTTCATAATGAAAATGAAGCGCATCTGCTGCTTGTGTCCCCATGTGAAAACATTTCATATCCTACACCAGGATAGTCTGACCACCCATACACCAGCAAAAACACACGCATCCACACAATAACAGACTGAAAAGTGCAATAGTTCTTCCATGGACAATATTTCTTGTGCAACATGTGCAATATTTCTGGTGTAATGTTACTGTGCATCATTCAGTATAAGCTGCTACTACACACTGTATTTATATATATATATATA
>JBBIGA010000083.1:3488411-3508365 GCA_037576975.1 Alestes dentex
GTTCTTCCACACTGAACTCATCCAGCCATGTCTTTATGGAGCTCGCTTTGTGCACTGGGACACAGTCATGCTGGAATGGAAAAGGTTCTTCCCAAACTGTGTCCTCAAAGCTGGAACCATGGCGTTGTCCAAAATGTCTTGGTCTGCTGAAGCATTAAGATTAACCTTCACTGGAAGAAAGGGGCCTAGACCAAACCCTGAAAAACAGGTGTGTCCCAATACTTTTGTCCATGTAGTGTATGATTGACCAAATCAGCATGCAATATTCCACATCAATGTTCAAGGTTACTTTGTCATCAGCAGCTGTGAACATATAAATAGTGTGATGAGAGGTTTCTCCGCAGATCACGGTGCAATACATCACAACATTACATTAGAGACAATACAAACAACACAATAAATGGACACCACAACAATGTACAGGAATATAGTGTAACAGTATGGGGTGAACAGGATGTAAACCTTCCAGAGTGACTAGTGCTGCACTGTAAGTGATTATTGCACAGGAGGCAGTTACAGCATTGAACAAAGTGCAAGGAATGACAGAAACAACAAATAGGCAATACAGCAGTGTAACAGTAAAGTGTTGTAAAGGGTTGTAAACCTTTCAGAATTATAATTTTGCACCATATGTATAATATTGCTCAAGGGTAAAGGGTGAAGAAGGTCTGCGTAAATAAAGTCAAACACAATACTGGGCTAAACATCTTTTGATGGGTTCTAATTGGTAGCGGGAGTGTAGTCCAAAGCTGATTCTCTCTGGAAAACTCATCAATATCTTATCAAAGGCAGGGGAGCATTTGCCACATGAAGCAGGACGTCCATGAAGGATGATGTGATCTCTCATGATGGGAGGATGGTATTTACACCTGAGAGCAGCCATCAATGCTTGGGCAAAATGGCTAATCACTCGGATTTCACGCTGTGTGTGAAGCATGTGAGCCACTGACAACGAAGATTTATGATAATTGCCGCTTTTTAATCATTTTTTTTTTCTGGACCTAATGCAGCTTAGCTGGATTGAGAGGCTTCAGACTGGCATATCCTTGATAGAACATTGGCTATCCCTGAAAAATTACTGAGTAAAACATAATAAAATGATTGTCAAGTTTACATATGAAGCCCATTATCATACAGAAATGTCATTCAATAAGCTTTGCAAGAACTATAAAACAGAATAAAATTGCGTGAAAGAATAGAAGAAATACAAGAATACCTCAAAAATCAATAAAGTGGCAGTGGAAGCGCTGATATTTAAAAGAAGGTGGAGGAGACTCATGCAGTTTTTAGCAGCTTTTTAAAGCTCCAGTTGCTGCCGATCTGATACTGATGGGCAGTTGGTTGGACAGCATAGTGGACAAACACCATTTCACCACATTTTGCTTAGTTAAGCTTCAGCTCTTCGTGTCGTTCTCCCAGCCTAAAAATTGTGCAAACCATCATAGTTCAAATATTCATGGAACACAGATTCTCTCAGTGGGCAAAGCAAGCTCGGAAAATTACTTTAGTACTTTTGTAATGACAAAACTGTTAGAAACATTCCATTAGTTTCAACAAATAGACAGTATCGGGTAGCTGGTGGCCTAGTGCAATCAGAAGGTTGTGGGTTTGAATCCCAACACTGCTAGTGTCATCACTGAGGTTCCCTTCAGCAAGGTACCGTCCCCCCTACACTGCTCCCTAGGGGGCCCTCATTGGTGGCAGCTCCCTGCTTCACTCGGTGAATGGGTTAAGTACAGAGAAAGAATTTCACCCTGTTCACACTGTGCGCTGTGGTGTGTTCACGCGTGACTATAAGGGGCCACTTTAACAGCCTGAAAATCCACTTTATTCTAAATATCATCTGTAGAACATAAGAGTAATGCTAAGTATTGTGCTCAAAGCAATCCTGTACTAATCTGCATGTACATCTCTACTCACATATATTAACAAATGCCGAAATATGTTCCAGTAACTACCGTAAAAGCATTTTCATGTCCTGCTATAACATAGCTCAGACAGCTTAAGTGGCTTTTTAGCAAAATAATGACACGACACAATTACATCCTAAATAAATCTAAGACATTGTGTTCATCTCACATTTAATTTCCAGTCGTTGTGTCATCACTGTCATGCCATTTTAGCTGTGGACAGCAGGGGGACGACACATTTTACACACTGATGAATAAGGTCCAGTATGTGGTGGCAATATAGCTGGCTATTTTCTGCAGGCAATTCAGTTTTTTTAGTGCCGATACTGGTTGCCATAAATAATGCAAGAATTGTGCGATAAATAATGATGTTTACGAGACAGTGGCTGAAATTCATGAGGGTAGTATGCATAAGTGTTATAAAAAATCAGTTTTTATATGGCGGGAGAGCGAAATTAGCTTGCTGGTGGTTTGATGAAGTGATCCATTATTTACATTGATAAACCAAAAGATTTCAGTTTGAGCCAGACATTTGAAGTAACATGACATAGAAAATGATACAAATGGTGAGTACTAGCTTAAAAACAACAATGCTAACTGTAAGACAGATTGAGGTGCACCATCATATCTAGCTTAAAGAGCTTTCATTATGTGGACTAACCAATGGTGTTTTTCCACCAGCACAAGGAACCATGGCGTACTGAGAACGAATAATTTTCCTTTATAAATAAAGTGACCTGCACCCGAGCTGTACCCGTGATGTCTTGGTTCTGATCGACGGCAGGGCTGAAAGTGGGCCGCAGCCCAACTGACTGCATCACTGCTTTCTGATTGGTCAAAATGTCATTGCAACATGGAAAGAGGCCATTGTTTATTTACTGTACAAAAAAACAACAATGGAGACACAAACTAACAACTGAGAAGTCGATTATTTACAAGCAGGACTGTCTGTTTGGACAAAAGATGAATTTCAGTTTTTCTATACATTTTTTTTTCGTTTTCTATGACACTAACAAATGTATCTCTGTGAGAAACGTGAAGGTGATCCAGGACATCACTTACATGTTAGCTGGGTTCGGTTTTCACCACACGGCTAAAGAATGTTGAGAAAAAAAAAACTAAAAACAGGACTATAAATGATAAAAGACCACAATAACAAAAGCGGCTTTGACAGAAAAACCTTCCGCCGGTTCGACTCCGTGGACGTAGTTTTGGGCCGAGCGGCCATAAACTGTGGGGAGAGAATTGAGCTGCGGACGTCAGAAACCGGACTGAGATACACTGGAAAATCAAAGAGTGCTGCAAGTTCAGTACCATCACAGTACAGTTTAGATACAGAACGGTTCCTGTAAACCGGTGGAGAAGTGCCTTAATTGTATTCCAGCGGTTAACATGCCAAAATTTGCAACATCATCCAGTTGGTTTGGCAAAATTTGTGCAGACTATGAAGTTT
Source organism: Alestes dentex (assembly GCA_037576975.1). NCBI lineage: Eukaryota > Metazoa > Chordata > Actinopteri > Characiformes > Alestidae > Alestes > Alestes dentex. The sequence continues at coordinate 3,491,775 of JBBIGA010000083.1, forward strand.
TAGTATGTCTGGCATAGGTGGAACCACGGAAGCATGGGGGGGGTGGGCCTTTCTTGGCTAGAAAAAAAAATGGGTCACTTTGCATTTACAATAGAAAGGAACTTCACAAAAAGCTGGTAAGTGGCATGTAAGTCTGTTTGCCTCTGGAGAAATTGCAGTTCATAGAACTGTACAATTTCAGACAAATCCGTCTGCTATTCATTTCACACAGACAGCAACAATGTAATGTACCTGTGTGCCGTAACAGGTTGAAAATGGAACATTAAAAAGCATCAAATGACAGGAGCATGCATCTTAGAGGCACTTTGTTCAGTTCAACAATAGATCCAAAACACATTTAATGGCACTACAGTGTAGATTATATTCTTCCCTTATAATTTTAAGCTTCGAGTTGTGACTGTCAAAGCTGGAACTGATATAAATGTATACACTGTCATGTGTGGGTTCACACAAATATCCTACCAGTCGCTAGAAATTGAGACACGAGAGAGAGAGAAAGGCAGAGAGAGATATATATAGAGGGATTAATTTTGATGTTTTCAGTATTGATGGACCTGTTTGCTTTTTTTCCAGTACAAGAAAATAAACAAGGCTTCTCCAGTTACATTCGGGCAACACAACAATGGAACAATGTTTTTCAATTAAAAGCAATAAAACTATTTCGAATACCTTAGTCTCAGATGGAAATGGTGAAAAATAGCACAATTTTCTGTGGGAAAAAAATTAGGAAGAGATAACCTGAGAAGCTAAAATAAGATGTTCTCTCATTGTCTACAGGGGGTTAAGCAATTTTATGGGCCAGCTTTGGCCTGAGGACACCACTTTGGTGATTTGGTGCTTGCCCTGGGCCCTGCTCTTGAGGCGGCCCACCAATGTGACCAAGAGTACAAAAACTAAACTAGCTTTAACATTGTAGCGTTTCCTCATTTGCCTAAAATGTGTCAGTGCTCAGAAAAAAGTAAAAACACATTTATGGATAGAATGGATGGTTCTAATGAGTAATTAGGAAGAGAGATATGTTGCAGAGAGCTATGTTCTCCTACAGCAACATATACAGGCTGGTATGTTATTATGAATATTATTATATTATTATATTATCATATAATACTCATTATACGTCATATTCATATAATTACATCAAATTCATATCACATTGCTATTATATCATATTATTACTCTCTCTCTCTCTCTCTCTCTCTCTATATATATATATATATATATATATATATATATATAAATTGTTAATATAACTACAAAAAAATGTGTATCTGTATATTGTTATTATTATTATTATTATTGTTGTTGTTATTATTATTATTATTATTATTAGTTGTAGTAGCATTAGTAATATTATTATGTATAATAAAAAAAATAATAATAATAATAAAGGTAATAATAATGATTATTATTATTAGTAGTAGTAGTAGTAGTATTAATATTATTGTCAATATTATTATAATTATTTTTATTATTTTTTTATTGTTATTGTTATTATTATTATTATTATTATTATTATTATTAATGCGTAATAATGCATTTTATTTATAGCCACCTTTCAAGGCACTCAAGGACACCTTACAAGAACAGAAAACAGTATACAGTATAAACAGTATAAACCACCAGTTCAGCAGTGATATCAGTTTAACACACATTTTGAACAGACTGTGGGTTGTACTTTCGCCACAAAATAGTGTCGCATTTGCCTGTTATTGTGTTCAACAATGAGCTTTTTCAGTCTCTTGCATTTGTTGCAGCAGGACAGCAGAAACCAGCGTGGCCTGGAGGTTCTAAAACCCAAGGACAGGAGGTGAATCGCAGCAGGTGTGGTGGCACGTTCCCAGGATCTAGGACAGTGGACCGCGTCCAGCTGGCCAACAGCCTCCCCCTCAGGCCGCAGCGCAGCCAGCTACCTGAACCAAGGTTAGTGACTAAGACCCTGCCCAGGCCATAGGGAGCCTGAATCTTAATGTAAACCGACTCATCTATAAATGATGGCAAGTGGTGATTAATCAAAATCTGACAATGTGTATGGAGAGGTCCGATAGGTCACTGCTTTTTTTTTTTGCTTTTTTGCTTTTTTTTGCATCTCCGCTACCCCCCTCCCCCCTCCCCCACAATCCCCACCCTTGTGCTTTTGAGCCTGGGCCATTTTCTTTCTCACAGGTTAATGAACAGTGTCAAAGCAGTTGTTCTGTCTTTTGGACGAGAAAGCAAATCCTTTGTCTTTTTGATTCACGTTTGTCATGGTAATGGGGCCACGGTCACCTACACTTGACGGTGTTTTAGCAGCTCAATTCTAATTAACCCTCAGAACCCAGACTGTGTTAGTAAATCTGATTTCAGTAAATATAAACGGTGTAAATCAGTCTGAAAACGGCGTTTGTTCTCCTACACACTACGGCCGCTCTCCGGAGCCCCTCCCTCTGCGGGTTTTCCCCACCCACTTGTGGGCGGAGACTGTCCTGAAAGTTCTCCCGGGTTCACAGATCTTGTGTTTTTTCTGTTTGTAAAGTAAAAGAAATGTGTTCATTTTTGTTCTTTGTGTTAATTTGCGCGTGACACCATTTCTAAAGCCCCGGTAGCGGTTATTATTGTTCTTACATGTTTTTAAATGACAATAACTTTGGTTTTACGTGACATAGAAACACCAAACAAAGTTCAGCGTGACGTCTGACACTTCGAGCATCAACACAAACCAGGGAAACTTCAATATGAGAAGCTGTTTTGTTATATGATTTGATTAAATGCAGGAGTGCACAAGGGCTGGTGTTTAAGTAGGGAAATCACCAAACTGTGCTGGACACCGGCCCTCCTGCATCACTTCTTTAATACTATAATGCCACATTGTACTAAATTGAGACAGACATGGAAAACCTGTTAAGAGCTCCAGTCCCACATGCTGATACATTTTACTATTATGGGCATACATGCAATCCAGAGGCAAATTTTAACGAGTCAAATGGCCAAAGTCTCTGAATGACAGGTAAGAGAGGGTTAAATAATAAAACGAATGGTTACTCTCAAATTGTTAGATAATGACATAAAGTCACTTCATGCTACATGGTAGTCCATCTTAGACATGGTCTGGAGTCGAGAAGAGCTTCGTTCTCCTCTCATTCTGCTCTCGGCCTAAAATAAACGAGACGACACTTGACCGTTCTCAAGTCATTCTTGACTGACTCATTCGAAACCTCACATTATTAATGTCTTCCTCTCAATTTCCAATATGTATTAATGTAGCCTGTAATTTTTGGAGATTACTAAACCGCCATCTCATCTCCCATCTCCTCCAGCAAGATATTGAGTTCTCCGGGTTAATTATCTCATTGGGTGATTTCCCTCATTATATCATTACGTCCTGCAGTTTGGAACAAAACCTGAACTGCCAGCGTCGAACCTTAACAGCCGAAAGCATAAAATGATAACGGTAAATGTAGACATTCATAATTCATACCGGTGGTAAAAAATATCCTAATCAGTTTGGTATAAAACTGACTCAGCTGATGCCAGCTCAGCTGTGGGGGCTCTCAGAACACATGGCAACTTTTTTAACGTTTGAGTCGGAGTGTTTAAACCACAGATAATGGACATTATCCCATGAATGAAACATTATATTAGTGGCTTTCGATCTTGATTTGATACATTCTTTCATTGATAAATGCCTATCCTCTGTAGTAGCACTCTCACGAACGCTGGTTTACCGGTTGATTGCTCCTGGCTGATTTCCTTTATGATATCAATAAATAAACTGGTTAGAGTGGAATAATGGAACAAGGTCTGCAAGGTAGTGCTGGAGACTAATGCATCCTAAGCAGTTCTCTATCAAATTTGCAATGATCAAAGAACACATTTGGTTTCATTCACGTTTCCCTTGAGTTATAGGGAACTGCTCCATCGTGGCATTCAAAGGAACTGAATTTAGAATTAAGACTTTGTATGGCACTTCACTGAATGAGCACTGACACAATACTGCTATATGGTGTTCCTGGCTGGGATCCAACCTTCATGGACTGGAACAGCGCTAGCATGAGCGGAGCGTGCAACTTTCATTTTAGAGGCCAAGTCAAGACTGCCCTTGTGAAGTCATGAGGTTTGCTTTAACAAATTTCATATAGATCAAATTCTAAAGTAGCCATTCCTAGTGCCTTGTTCATGTGAGCTGGTACACATGAAGGTTCCATAGTGGTTCTTGAAAGTCAAGGAAAATATATCAGTGCCTTTACCACCTTTATATCGTAAGGTTTTTTCACACTTTGAAGAATCTTTTAGGGAACCAGTAGCTGTGATAGTATTGCAAGAAACCCTACTATGCAACTTTATTTTTAAGGCTTTATCTACTGCCATACATCTCCAAGAAAAACAATACCCACACCCTTACACCGTTTAATCTGCTTTGACCTGGTTTGGTTGTAATACATGAAACGTTGGCTTCAGTGCACCAGGGAGGGGTGCAGTGCAGGCGAAAGGAAATTTTTTGCTCTCCCCCATATTTCACCACATCCTTCCTGGTCTTTCTGCTAGTAGCAGCTGTCGCAATAATTCTCCGAATAGGCTGTTATGCATTCAGTTTCTTATCTGACCTCCACACAGAATACATTTTTATGATGGTGCCTCGGATTTTTTGATGCCTGCTTAAATTTGTGTATTTTGACAGTTTGTATAAATAATGTTGTGTCAATGGTATTAAACTTGCAGATCCTCAGCATCCTTTTCTCGCAATTTTTGGAAATAACTTGTGTCCAAACCCTCCCAGCACCTTTTCAAGCCTACAAACTGTCTCATTTGCGGGACTCTCATGTGGCTCCAGCTCATCCATCCAGCTCAGTGGGAGGACGATCTGGAGACTGGAGAGGCCAAGACATAATTCTCAAAACTTCATGCTTTTTCTTTGGATGGATGCAATTTTGAAGAATGCTTGGGATCGTTATCTATTGAAGAACGAAATGTTGTCCAGTGACACATAAACCTGAAGGAACTGTGTGATGTTGAAGAACTGAATGATGCTTTCCTTGTTTCATGATCCAACACAAAGCGAATGTCAGTGCACTAAAGACAGACCTGTCTCTTCAGAACCAGTAGTTTGAGCCTTTGTGGCAAAACGGAGTGTTGCTACAGACTTTAACATATTTTAAACCAGCCAGTGAATATCCATTTTAAGCATTCCTTATATTTTCACATAATACATTTTTGAAGTTTTTTTTTATCTGAAGGTGGGCCCAAGCTTCTGGCCTGTAGTGTACATTACCCTCGCTCTCAATTAGCATGCTAGTTTGAGGCAAAGAAAGCACATTTTCTGCCGTACTTATTACTTATTATTGTGGAAATGATTGGGGTAAGAGTTCCTTTTTAACCTTTGGCAAAAGAAGTCCCAACCCAGACAAAGGATGTTTTGCATATTGCATATTTAGCACATCACCCCAACAGCATTATATATTTAGAGAAAAAGACTCTTGAGTTGTTCACTGCAGTTCCACAGACCATCTACCATAATTGCTACATTCCAATTATAGTTTGTATAGGTATAGAATTAGGCAGCATCTTAAACCATTACATGTTGAACGCTATTGCTTTGATTAAATTGCTATTATAATTGCTGCAATAATGGTAATTATATGTTAACATCAACAATACTTTACAGAAGGTCATTACACAATTAAACTCAGTAAGAAGGAGAATTTACATCTGAAGTGTTTCTATGTTAATGTAATTTGTCTTTTGTAATAGCTTATTCAAATGAAGCGAATCTTTACCACAGAACGATAGAGGCCCCAGTGTAATTTTAAAATATAATATTTGTAGGGTTACATGTTAATTAATTGCGAATTCTAAAAAAAAAATACTCATAAATTATACAGTCTGGAAACGCTGGATTCTAAAAGTGGGGGGGGGGCTTCTTAACCCTATGTGCGGGACATGGTAAGGGGTATCTTCTCTTGATAGTGGAACAAGATGCCCTATTACGAGATTTTCTTTTTTTATTATAGAAAATAAAAAAGTTCTTGTGGACTCACAGATGCACAGATGAATGCATAGATGTTCCTGTAAATAATCTGTTTGTGTGGGGGAGTCTTTTCCCATTTTATCCCCGATTCACCTTAATTTATGATCATTGTCCTCATATCACTGTACAAAGAATGGTATGATAGTGTTCGTTTGGCCAAAAACAACACACCCCTTTTTCCTGTGCTTTGAATATTTGCACCGTTCCTGCTTTTTTCCTCCCTTGACGAAAGTTTTCTTTTTCATTCCAAGAGTCCGACCTCCTCCCAGTCCCGATAAATAAGAGCGAAGAAAATTACTTTTGAAAAATGAGCTGCGAGTGACCTTTAGGCCACGTAAATGCCATTGATAAATCCATGTAATTAGCAGCCCTATAGATCACAGGGATAACAATTAAACGTAACCTGCTCACAACCCTCACTCTGTAATCACGATTAGGAAGGTCATCCGCAAAAACAGCGCTCAGATCCTACCTTGAAGTGCGCCTGCAATGTTCTTCGGCATCGAGCGCTCAGGACGCACCCAGTAAGGCCGGGAACTGGAGTTCCATCGCTCTGCACTCGTTCCGCACTCCAGATTAGATGAGGCTCACATCCACTGAAGAGGAAGGAGAGCAAGGAGCAACTGGGATCTGGCATCCTTGCTCTGGAAACGAGAGAAATAAGAGCGTAATTAATGACTAGATTTCAGGACAAGGCTGCACAAGGGGCTCGGTCGGATTGAGACTCTCTTTGACAAACATGCCCGGGCCTGGAGAGGAGAGGTCATCAGCCCTTCCTTTGGTGAGGCGGCCTCACGCTGCGGAGCCAAAGCGTCCCCGGTAATTAATCCCACGTTTGCCTGGTGCCGCCGCAGCCTACATAGCCTGGTCCAGTAATTGATCTAAAGAGAACGCGGTACAGAGACGGGGATGCCGAACCTCTTGAAAACAGCGAGGACAAAAGGAGTGCCGGAGAAATGCCTGATGTGTGCAGAGAAATGAATCACCAGCTGTCAAGGATGAGCAAGAGAAGTGGATTCCATCTCTCTGACATCCCCTCCTGAGCTTATATGGGATTTCTTGGAGAGACCATGCAATTTCGCTGAAAGGGGTCACTCTGGTTTTAGAAGATAATTGGGTTCCCCACACGCGTTTCTGAAAAGACATTGTGCTAATTGACTGGGGCGGAAAACATTATAGCGCCACACAGAAAGGACTAGCTTTGAAAGCAACCTTTTTTAAGGTCACATTTGCCAAACAGCAGATTAGACACCTGAACGAGTAAAAAAAAAACGGTCGGTAATTCGCGTCTGCGTCCTTTCCCACAACAAGGCGGTGAATGTAGAGGCGGTTCCTCTGGAGGTCATGTTTTTTTTTTTCTTATACAGTGCTAGTGCTAACAGTCAACACAAACAACAGTAGCAACAAAGGAGGAGCTTCAGGTTCTGACTCACTTTGTAGGCAGTGTTTGGGTTTTTGCCACAATGATTTTAGCCAGAATGTGTTTAAAGAGAATTTCCTGACTTGTGTTGAACTGCGATGATTTGTTTGACCAATATTTTGAGCGTCTCCTATGTGTCCTGCGTTGACACGCGTAAGACACGTGGCCCCTTCAAAAGATGCAATAAAATCCAACAGGTCACATAATGATCTGGATTTTGTAACCAGACCATGCCTTGCTGTACTCAGGGACTGAAGTGGGTGCTTCCCCTTCCTGTCCCCTTTCTTTCCCTTCCCTTTTGTTAAAAAGGGAAGGGAAAGAAAGTATTTTTTGTTAAAAAAAAAAATACTTCTTATAAATACAGTTAAGCCTCACAGGAAGACGGTCCTAGGTTCGATTCCCTGCCGGGGTGGCCTATGGGTATTTCCTGCGCGGAGTTGACGTGTTCCCCTTGTGCCTGAGTGAGGTTCTCTGGTGCACAGTCTAAACAAAGCCATGCACATCAGGAGAATTGGAGTTGCTGAACTGCCCCTAGGTGTGAGTGGGTGCATGAGTGTGTCTGTGTGTCTGCCCTGTGATGGACTGGTGACCTGTCCAGGGTGTCTCTCTGCCTTTTGGCCTGTGGCTACTGGACAGACTCCAGCACCCTCACGACCCCGGTTAAGGATAAGCGGCTCAGATAAAAAATAACCCTTTATTAGTCCCACGGGTGGGAAAATTGCAGCAAACAGCAAAGTGGACGGAACAAAAGAAGAAAGCAGAAGCCGCATAATGTATTTAAAAAAAACTGTACACTGTACAAAATATATAAATATACATACATACGTTGATCAAATCACTTTTATTGTCAAATCGCATGTCACTGGTACAGAGGTATGAAATAAAATGTTTGTGTCCAAAGCTTCACAGAGCAGCAGTGGTATGATAACAGGCATACAACTATACAACATATATTAGGATGACAGAGAAAGAAAAAAATAAGATGTAATGATATGCATACGAACAGTATATGTACAGTCTCTGTGAATATATGTGTGTATGTGAGTGAGTGTGTATGTCGAGGGCCTAGTAGCAGCACAGATAATGCACAGATAATGAACGGATATATTTCTATGAATAACTGCGTGTGCATACATTTTACAAGCATTCTTTGCTGTGACATTGAACTCTGTGTTGCACGAAGTAGCACCGTCTATAACGGCACAACACAAAGTTATTGTGACCACGAATGAGACCAGTCTGGACTGGGTTTACCTTGTGTGTAGGGGTGGCAGAGTCAGACGATGGTCCTTGGAGGCGCGGAGGGAGCGTGTAGGAACATAAGGCTGAATGATAGGATGATGGTATCTGAGTGCAGACCCAGATTCACTCTGTAGGTAAGAGTTAGTGACTTAAACTTAATACGGGCAGTCATGGGTAGCCAGTGTAGGTCAGTCGGCAGTGACGTGGCATGGGGCCTTTTGGGTTTTAGGATGATTGGTTATTTATTATTTATCAGTAATTAGCTAGTTGCTAAGCTGAACAGGTTTCTATGAGGCTCCTCTTGCACAAAAGACATTGTATTATATACGACCCAGTATTCAGGCAACGCTAGGTGTCTATGAATTTTTCCTTTTCTACGTTTCAGTACTTTACCATAATGGCTCTGCATGCCATTTTGCTCAGTGGAGGAGAGGGGACCCTTCTTTTTACGGTTACTTGTTCACCTCAGAGAACAAAAAACAGCCTCAGAAAACAATATCAGGCCGCCAAAATCACTGCATGCCATGAATTAAGAACCAGATGCTTTTTTTTTTCCCCTCCCCTTTGCAGGAGATTCTTTTTTTGTTTGTTTGTTTGTTTGACTGTTGCATAATTTATAGGACTGTCCTTCACTTCCACACTGTTCCACTTTAATGCAAGTTTAATACAACCTACTTCTTCTCCTACACAAGAAATGTTCTCTGCTTCTCTTGTTGGTGGCTTGAAACACAGCCACAGATGGCCTGAATGCCAGAGCAAAAGAAGAGAGGAGTCTAAATAATGCAATTGCTAAATTTCCACTCTTAACTCAGAAAAAAAAACATCTCTATGATACACAATTCTATCTCATTGTGATGAATGCTTGCTGCACCTTAGAACGACACACATTTCACTCCTTAGATGGAATTTTACAGCAGAATATATGTATGTCATACATCATGCATATGCAATAAAAGAGGATTTGATGTATATCACAGCGATATTTATTTTATTCTTTTTTTTTGCGATACTGATTAAAACCTCAGTTAACTGAAACATGTTTTTGAGAATTTCATTTTGCCTTAAAAAGAACAGTTAAATGCATTCAAGTTAAATAAACAGTACATTTGGAAATGTAGTTTCTGTCTGGTTAGTATACACAGTGGTTTCTTCTGTGGGGGTGAAATGATACAGTCAGCCCATTATTTGATTCATGATAGTTCTCAATTCAATGTTCTCATGTTCTCAGAGGTGGGAGGAGCTGGGCGTTTGATTGGTGCTGGACTGGGCGTTTGATTGGTGCTGGACTGGGCTTTTGATTGGTGCTGGACTGGGCTTTTGATTGGTGCTGGACTGGGCTTTTGATTGATGCTGGACTGGGCTTTTGATTGATGCTGGACTGGGCTTCTGATTGGTGCTGCACTGAGCTTTTGGTTGATGCTGGACTTGGCTTTTGATTGATGCTGGACTGGGCTTTTGATTGGTGCTGGACTGAGCTTTTAATTGGTGCTGGACTGGGCTTCTGATTGGTGCTGGACTGGGCTTTTGATTGGTGCTGGACTGAGCTTTTAATTGGTGCTGGACTGGGCTTCTGATTGGTGCTGGACTGGGCTTTTGATTGATGCTGGAATGGGCTTCTGATTGACGCTGGACTGGGCTGTTGAATGATGCTTTAATGGGTTGTTGATTGATGCTGGAATGGATTGTTGAGTGATGCTGGAATGATTTGTTGACTGATGCTGGAATGGATTGTTGACTGATGCTGGAATGGATTGTTGACTGACACTGGAATGGATTGTTGACTGATGCTGGAATGGATTGTTGACTGACACTGGAATGGATTGTTGATTGATGCTGGAATGGATTGTTGACTGACACTGGAATGGATTGTTGATTGATGCTGGAATGATTTGTTGACTGACACTGGAATGGATTGTTGACTGACACTGGAATGGCTTGTTGACTGATGCACGAATGGATTGTTGATTGATGCACGAATGGATTGTTGACTGACACTGGAATGGATTGTTGATTGATGCTGGAATGATTTGTTGACTGATGCTGGGATGGATTGTTGACTGATGCTGGAATGGGTTGTTGATTGACGCTGGAACGGGTTGCTAATTGATGCTGGACTGGCTTGTTGATTGATGCTTTAATGGGTTGTTGATTGATGCTGGAATGAAGTGTTGACAGATGCGGGACTGAGCTGTTAATTTGTGTTGGACTAGGTTGTTGATAGACAGTGTTTTGATGTATTGTTACACACCTATTCAAAAGAATCCAATCAAACCCAGCTATTAGCTCAGATTTATAAAGCATTCATCACTTAAGTTAACATATAAACCTCAAATTATTTGATATCATGACACAATGGCATATCACCAAAAGAACATCATTTTAAAGTCCAATATTATTACAACACTAAGGCACTGAAATGGTTAGAGGAATGTGTTCATCTTGTGTGCATACTGTTGAAACTGCCTCTATACTGATGGGAATTCTTTATGCTAGATGCATGATTGCATTATACCACAGCAGAATTGGTGAAGTCAGGTACACATATTCCATTATTCTAAAGCTAAATCGCTCCAGCGTTCCATTGCTTTACAGTCCAAAGCTGGGGGGCTTTTGACCCCTTTGTTTGACACTTGGCAGTGTGTATGATGGCCTCTAGAGCGTACCATTCTATTGGCAGAGCTTTTGTATGGAGATCATACAAGCTGTGTGTGTGCAATTAAATGCCTGTGTTAGCGGTTGCACATTAAAGTAGCCGCATTTACTAATTAGAAGGAGTGTCTGGAATTTGGCGCGTAAATACAATTAATTGGCTTATCGGAGCGAGCAGCTACTGAAAGTGAGAAAGTTCTAGTTTTTATTGTGTACAACACAATACTGCACACTTTCAGACGACTGGATAGCTTCTTAGTCCGTTTTTACAATATTTCTCCAGCGCCAGGATTTTCTGTCAAGCTTGTATCTCCCATTGTGTACGCAGCCTGTCAGTCTGGCATTTTAAAATGTGCATCAAATGATGAGATGGACCCCCCTATAAAAGGGAGCGGGACTCACAGTGTCAATCATTAAGCAGCGAGATGAGAAGTCCTTTTCTATTTCCGAGGGATAAATTATGTTTTTAACATCCATTACTAACTCAGCTTATTTGTATGGGCCTCGGTCCTCTTTCTGCATTCTAATTCTAAGAGAGTCAGACTCACGGGTGGGGGAAAAGCAGTGCAAGACAATGCAATGCCGCAGTCCAGGATACACACACATGCACGCTATCATTTCTGAAAATAAAAAAGGTTTTAGGCTCCATTGAATGGTAAGAGCCAAGCAGTGAGAAAAAGGGGATTTAAAATGCATGAGATGGATTTTTTTTTTTATATTCCTCGTTCGTTTTCCACCATATGGGGAGCCACAGGGAGGCCAAAAGGTCTCGTCTCGCTAAATGAGCCGGCTCTCTCATTGCATGGGCTGTGCCTCGCGAATAGGTCGAATCATGTTGCCATTAATATTTGAAACACTCTAAATTGAAAAAGATGTTCATATAGCTCAAGCCGCTTCCACTCCCCTAATACAATGATATATGTATAAAAAAAAGACCATTTCCAACATCAGATAGCCCTGTCTATTTCTTGTTGAGCCATTCATCTTTCCCCCCCCCCGATGAATTCATTACTCTGACAATTCTTGTCGGGATAATGAAACGCCAACCTAAAGACTGTCCACCGGCTTGGTGGGGGATGATCCAAATATCTCTGGTCATTACTGTAAAAATTTTTTCCACTAAGGTGATCCATCTTTTTCTTGAGGGTAGGCATTACTTTATATTAGACCGACTGCCGGTCCGAAAGTGACCTTAATGCCCCCCCCCCCTTAGTAATATCTGCCTTGTAGCCCAGAAGATTTGCATTTAACAGTATTTTCTCTGGAGTGAATAGCTGTCCTCATCTCTTTTGACAGCGGCTGGTGACTCAGGTGGTGGGAACCACCATGAAACGCACAGTATTTCATTTATTCTCGTTTTACTCCACAGTTTAAATCCACAGTTTATCCCTCTCTTGGGTCATGTTACACATCTTTTTAAAGATCCCCACCTGGCCCAAAAAAAAAAATGTTTTTGAAACCTGTTGAAATGGTTCAGTATTAATATTCACAAAATAGACAAAAGTATGTGGACACCTGACTATCATGCCAAGAGAAGTGTACGCGTAAGACAGTTTTGTTGTGATTACACTTTCATACAACCAAATTATGGTGACGGCCTTCAATGTAAAAGCAACAGTAAAAAAAAAAACATGGGAAAGTGTGAAAGTGTGATTGTACAGTTGCTACAGAAAAAACAAATTTTGTGTTAAAAAAATGTATTTGCACCGTGTATTCAAACCAAGCTTCTCATTCAGTGGCCACCATGGGTGCGTGAACTCTCCAGCTCTTATCAAGCCATTTATGTTTAAGGACGACTGAACGCATGACAGCATTCACGGGTTGATTCACTTAATGCAAGCACAAGAAACAGTGACACACATCACACTGACCTGAGCTTTAGTGTCTTCAAGTCTGTTTAGTGTCGTCAAGTCTGAGTCTTCTTAACAGACTTTTCTCCACAGTTGTTCTCCACATTTGTTCTTTTCTCCACATTTGTGTTTCCCCATGTTATACTGATGAACTGATGCAGTCACACTAATTAGTGCAACGTATAAGGTAACAATCAAACACTAACATAAAACAATGGGGTAAGTAAATGAGAAACAAAGTGCGGGTAATGGGAAGAGCAGAATGAGTTCAAATGCTATGTACAAAAGTGGCATTATGTAGACTTTCATGCAGCATTACAAGGGTTGGCGTGCATTGCCTGTGAAGGTAGAGCATGTCTGTGTGTATATCCATGCTGGTGCATGTCTGTGTTAAATGGTTGTTGGTCTTACAGTTCTTGTAGACTGGAGGAGTGCTGGGTTTGGACAGGATTGGTGGAGACGGCAGCTCTGGGGAAAAAGCTGTTTCTCAGTCTGTTTGTTCGTGCTCTGATTGCCCTGAACCTCTTACCAGACAGTAGTGGGTCACACAGATGATGGCCTGGGAGTGTTGTGTCTCTGATGATGCCGCTAGCCTTTGTCCTGAGTTGGTTAGTGTAAATAGTGTCTAAATTTGGGAGGTCTGTTTTAATTATGTGTTCTGTGTTATTGTCTGTTTTTTTTATTTTGGGAGGATGCTCTAGGACATAATTGTTCCCAGGTGGTTAGGGAGTTGATCAAAAGGTTGTGGGCTCAAATCCCAGGACCACTAGTGGCACCACTGAGGTTCCCTTGATCAAGGTACTGTCCCCACATCGCTGGCTCCCCACTGCTTCTCTTGGTGAATGGGTTAAATGCAGAGAAAGAATTTCACACTTTGCAGACTTTGTGCTGTGCTGTGGCGTGTTCATGCATGACTAGAAGGGGCCGCTTTACTTAACATAATCAGAACGTAATTATTTGCAGTGTAGAAACTACTTAAGAATCTTGCATGTGACAAAATTCTGTCGTTTGTAAGAAGTATCTCGGGGATCACCAGAGGATTATCTATAAGAAGACAGGCATATCGCCGGACGTCCGACTGTCACTGCTCGGCCCCGAGGGTCCTCTGTGCCCTGTGTCCCACCATCCATCACCATTGTGCGTGCATTCATCCTCGACGGCAAGAACCTTCTCAGTTCAGGAAGCAAATGGAGCAGCTGAAAATGTTCTCCCATTCCCAACGCACTGCGGTATAATGGAGAGGCATAATCGCTAGAGCTGCTAGCTTAGAGAGCTATTACCGGATTTTTTTTTTTTTTCCAGCCTTGTGACTTTTGAACAAGGCTTTAGCTTTGTTGGAAACAGTCCTAGAACCGTCGTGAATCGGGGCAAAGCTGTTCTCTGGCACATGTTCTCTCTCTTTTTTTTTTTTTTCTTTTTTCTCCACTCCAGCAAAAGGACCGCCCCTGCTGAAAAGAAAAAAAAAAAGTCTCCTTAAATTAGCCAGTCCTTTCCGTAAGTGAAAAGTTGGAAATGGGGAATTTGTTCGGCCTTGATAGCCGGCCCTTATGCTTACAGTCTCCCTGCATAAGCAGCTTATTACATTAGCAGGGATGGGGAATGGTTGTCTCATAAGATTAGCGCACCGCTGGACAGGGCGTGCTAGTAAACAAGTTAAGCGTTATGGAGTGTGGCAGCAATTCAAGAGCAATTACGTGTGCGGCAACTTCTGGTTTCACAACAAATTAGTGATCGGATCACGAGCAATATCGCCCATCTTTGTTCCAAGTCTGTGGACCGCGATGCATGCGTAGCCCTCAGATCCCGCCGGCTCATGTTTGAACAGGAACACTACAAGCTCTTATGATATAATTACAATATGTGCGATTGTGATTACCTTTGATTAGAAAGCATTTTTTAATTATAGTGCATTTCATTATACCGAATAACAGGTTCTGCACAAGTGCTCAGAATGAAAATCTGCATTTAGTATTAAGCAATGCTTGGCAGTCATTTTGGTCCAGTAAGGATTTTTCTGAAGTCACGCACAGTGACCCAGTTCTTCCTTCTTGTTAAACAGAATTAGTTTAGTTCTTGGCAGTGAATAGAATGATTAAAAGGTGTTCATCATTTCATCTTAAGGCTGACTGTGTCAATATTATAGTGCAGTAATGATATGTGGGGGCGTACAGATCCGATACTCAGTAGTGTGCAGTATATGAGTGTAGAAACTGGAATTTTGTATTATTTCATGTTATACTTGTATAGTGCACTAAAGAGAAAGTAGTGATTTCGGATTCAGTGTTCATCCAGATAAAAGCTTTGTTAACAGCTTAGTTGATGAAGGGAAAGGACAAATAACAGCATTGGATTGGTAAGTAATGCACGCTACCACTAATTTTGTTTCCGATTCCATTTAAAGTAATACGAAGGTTAAAACTCTGCATTTAATGCTTAGAAGAGCAGTAAAATCTGATTTCAGTAAATATAAACGGTGTAAATCAGTCTTAAACTGGTGTTTGTTCTCCTACACACTCGCCGTTTGCTGCTCTTTCTCTCGGCCGCTCTCCGGAGCCCCGCCCTCTGCGGGTTTTCCCCACCCACTTGTGGGCGGAGACCATCCTGAAAGTTCTGCTGGTTTCCAAGTTTCTTGTGTTTTTTCTGTTTGTTTCTAAAACCTAAAATAAAAGAAAGTTGTTCAATTTTGTTCTTTATGTTCAATTTCTGTGTCATGCCATTTTTAAAACCCCAGTAGTGGTTCTAATCATAATTGCACGTTTTTAAATTACAAAAACTTCTGTGTGTCATAGGAACACCAAACAAAAGGGAGAAAGGGAAAAGGGGAAATCCTCAAAAAACCAGTGCACGTGGACATCTAAAATATATATTTTCCATGAATATGAAATGAAACTGACTTAAGTGGACTGAATTTTCTCCACTTCCTGTAGATGCGTGTACATGTATGGGAACCAGAGATAGGGTGTGGAAGGAAAAATCGTTCCTTTTAATTATATACTATTATTTATCATTTTGATAGTAGTGAAAGGTTCTATAAGAATGGATATTCAGCTCACAGCTCAAAGACCACACTTTGATATTTTTTCAGAAAAATAGTGTCGGAAGTGTCGATATTTGACTATTGATCCTCACAACCCTGGAATATAGGTGGTCCCGGGGTGATGTAGTTTTTTTTTTTTTTGGGCGGGGGGGGGTATAGTTTGGTGAATGGCAAATGCTAGTTAGCCAACTAGTCTATTTTTGGCATTTTGTTGACTGAGGAAAAGTTTCTGCATTTATTTTTCATCCACTTCGAAGGCACCTTGGCTCACCCTGTTGTTTTCTCATGGCTCACAACAGATTAGCAGGGTCTCTGAGCAGAGATGGGGACTCGAGTCTGAGACTCGGACTCGAGTCGCACTTAAGTCACACAAACAGAGACTTGTGACTTGA
>JBBIGA010000083.1:3558901-3572161 GCA_037576975.1 Alestes dentex
CTCTCTCTCTCTCTCTCTCTCTCTCTCTCTCTCTCTCTCTCTCTCTCTCTCTCTCTCTCTCTCTCTCTCTGTAGTTTTCAAGATACATCAACAGAAGAGGGGTTTCTTCACCCTTAAAGCGAGAGTCTTGTATTTGGAACTGTTGTTGCACCAAAGAAAAAAGATTTACAAAAGATGTAGCAATGGTTACATCCCTCATTTTGGCCCGAATGTCTCTTTTAAGGTCTCGTTCAGTTCACCCAGGCCTCGTTACTCCATTCAAAACTCGTGGACAAGTGTGTCCCGTGATCATGCTGGATCTCATTATTGCATCTTTTGAAACCTATGATCTCTAACGGCTTTGATAATGTAGATCGAGCGGTCCGGCTCCATCCGCCGTGCCCTGGCGGAGCCTTTAGGGACGGCGGATACACGGGAAAAACAATAAATCCGGCCTTTTTGAGTGCTTCAAGAAATGATTAACCGTATATAAAAGCATTTAAGTAATTGGATTGATCCGGAAAATCAATAGCGGGATTATATGAACGACCATTAGCGGCTCCTTCCATCATGTTCCGCGCGGCACCTCTTTAACCCGCAATCCGTCTCTCGCTTTGAGGGATCCGCGTGAAGTCGTTCGCTGACTCAGTCTGTCTAAGACGTGGGTCGGGGATTGGGTGGAGGGGGGGGTTGACTGTTTGGAAACACACCGCGGGATATAACCCCCCCCCTCCCCTCCCCCATCCCCACCTTCCCTGGAGATTTTAGTCCATTCTTGTTTTAGCTGTCATTGTTTGGTTGTGCTTACTAAGCACTGGATGGCTTTGCTGAAACCAATTATTTTGTGTTCAGTGGTTATTTGCATGCGGTTTGAGCGCAGCCATTAAGCCGAGCGCCGTCTCCGCTGGCCTACTTGGAGCGCGCTACCCCTGCGCGTTTGTTAGTCACCTGCGGTTCTTAGTCACGCATTATAACAGAATCATTTCTTACGTACGTGTGCCTTCCAAACGTTGGCCCTAAATACTACAGAGCTCCAGCTACAGCGCGGATACAGCGCACCCCCGCACGGAGATCGTCCTCAAAACGTTTCCAGTGTTTTGGTTTTTGTGGCTCTTTAATGCAGAACTGTAAAGGGGAAAAAAATGATTTGGGCTAATTGCACCATTTGGCAGGCATTTGGGCAAAGTTGTTTATGTAATGCTACATTATGCCGTTCCCTTTGTTGTGCTTAAATTGCATCTCTGTGGGGACTGCTGATGCTGCTTGTCACTCCATTTCCACTGTCACTTTATATGCAGAGCGTTTTCCCCAGCCGTTCATTTGAATGAGAAGCCCCACAATTACGAGTCTCACCTCGATAATTAGTTGTCCTCCGCCGCGGTACTTCACAGACCTGGAAAACAGAGCAACAATTTTTTTTTTTTTTTTGGGATCAATTTTTTTATTGAAAAATACTCCCTCCAGAGCTGAGCCTAATTCAGGTGATGGGGAGTTGCGGAAAGCATGCAAAGGCCCTTTAAAAAAAAAAAAAAAAAACCTGTGGGTTTCACACCCTTAGAGGGTAAAGTGGTTGGTCTTTGAAAGCCTGTGTGAGTTTTTTGTTTTTGTACCAAAAGTAACCTACTAGTTTCTGTTAGAATTGATTTTTTTAAAAAATTGTTTCTAACTCAGTAATGTAATATATACTATTACAATTTACGAAAACCATGCTATGTGGACAAAAGTGTTGGGACGCACCTGTGTTTCAGGGTTCGGACGAGGTCCCTTACTTCCAGTGAAGGGCTTCATCGTAATGCTTCAGCAGACCAAGATGGCTTGGACAACGCCATACTACCGCGGACACAGTTTGGGGAAGGACCTTTTCTATTCCGATTAATGGTCAGGTGTCCCAATACTTTTGTCCACAGTGTAAATCTATGCCTAGCTGTCATATACTAGGGTACTTCAATTTATCTGGAAAAGCTAAGAGCTTCTTTGGGTTTCTCTTTGTTCTTTAAACATGTTATCCCCAATAGAAATTTACAAAATCTTAAATCTACATCAGATGCAATCGTTTAGGCAAGACATTTAAAGTCCAGATTTTGCTGCTTTGGTTTAGCATTGGAGTCGTGGATGTGCTTTAGGACCCAGTATGGCTTAATGTGAGCCATAAAACTGAACAAACTTTCACCACTATGAGGTGGACCCACAAACAGCAAGTTACGTGAAGCTTGATGTGATTTTGAGCAGGTCTCGAGACATTTTGAGGATGTATTCACGGAAAACATTGTTAGTGTTTGTTAGCTCCAGAAGCAAAATCGGTCCGATCTGTGATGACTGGAAAAATTTTCCATCCAATTTATTGCCATATTGACCATTTTTGAAATACCAGAGACGTCCTATTTAATAGGATATTACATTTAATAGGTTAGTTAATATGTATATCTTCATTTTAATGATGATCTTGTTTTGTTGGGGTAATGGAAGGAGAAAGGATTGTTTTGGTCGCGACCGTGCTACACTTGCTCACATTTTCTGAGCATAAAGGAAATGCAACGGTCAGCGGGTAACATTAGCATTAAGATGTTGGATGTTATGGCAGATCACTGAAAAGAATCCTGAATAGTGTCTGAGCGAAGCTGTGCAGAGCGAAAAATGGACAGGAATTTGTCAGCAGGTGTTTGTGTGGAACCATTACAGTCCCGACTTCTTTGTACCCCTTGTTAAAGACCCTCTGCCTCGTTCTCCAGGCCTCATGTGCTGCTGTTGTTGCTGTGGACCTTCAGCTCATTCAGGCTCCACTACAAGTTCCCCCATCGAACCAACGACACCCTGGAGGTTCTCAAAAGTGATTCACAGCCAGCAGGCAAACACTTTTGGCTTGACTGCGACCCGCAGTCATAAACAGCCATTACACTAACGAGTGTAATGGAACAGGCAAGAGCAACGTGATTACTGGAAGACTGGCAGAGGTGCGGTCTCATTAAAATATTGACACGATTTTTCACATGAATAATATACACTCAACAAATCGAAGCAAACTTTTCACTTTTAGAATTGAGTTGAATGGAAAGAGAGAGTAAGTCCGTTTTTATTGTTTATTGTTGTTTTAGAAATTCCTGAATTTCTGTTTGGTCTTTTTTAAATTTCTTTTCATTGTCAAAAACATCAGCTATATTTACATGATCACTAATATAATCAAACTGTGTGTGTGTATTCTATAATCCATAAACTAGATCATGCTAGCTACCATAGTTAACTAATGCCGCCACTTTCAATTGCATTCAGTCAAGTAATATGCTTGTTGTTTTGACAAGAATTAAGAAAAGACCAGACAATAAAAAGTGACTTCCGCTCTTTTTCCAATTGTAAATGAATACAGTTGTTTTTGGGTTTTTTTGCTTCTAAATAAAGCTGCTATCTTGGAGATCATGCAGTCATGCAAACTGCCAGCTAATTCGCCGTCAATTCATCGTGTCAGTAATTCGCTTTTCAGGGCTAATCGACTCCGCTGCCGCTTTGGTCATTTTTGGTGAGTTCTTCAAAGAGTGGCTACACTCCAGAGCAAACAGCGTTTAAATATTGTCCTTAAATATCTCCATTTGTGCAAACTCCGGTGCTTTTGGCAGGCAAACGGGGGCCCGGCGTTCGATCTCCTCTTCCTTCGTAGCAGAAATAATTAGCCTCTGATTGCAGTTTGATTAACACCCGCACCTCCGACATTGGAGGGGGAAAAAAGACCTTTTCTGTACAACGAGACAATATCTGTCCGAAGAGATTAGAAACGCGTCCAACGAGCGTGTTCATCCTTCAGCCGGAGACTCTCCGCTCTAATTAAAGTCACATACTTCCACAGCGGACCAGATATATTTGCATAATTACATTACACAGCAGCGGCTGTTGATTTCTGATACTCTGTACAACAATCCACAGAGCAGGAAAGCGCACGATTAGCCCCGGAGTTTGGAGAATTCCAGAATGCGTCCATTGTACCTCCATGACAATACCGAGCTGTATTTTCATCACAATAGAACTCTGGTGGAGAAATAAGCGATCATCCTCCTTTGCCTTCCTCAGGCAGGCTTCTCAATGGGGTCTGTGCTTTGTCCTCAAGTGACTGAGCCCTCTCCTGACTCGGTGGCATGCCTCTGCCAGTAGATGGGGTGATGTTGCCCTGTCGTAAGCTCTGGAAGCTTCTTTTCTTTTTTTTTTTTTTTTTTTTTTTTTTTCTGTCATCCAGCACGCCTTGATCCTAAAGCCCAGGATGGAGAAGAGGCAGCTCATTTCTTGGCTGGTGCAGAAGGAACTGTAGCTGGAAAGGAGCTAGACTAGAATTTGATGGAGATTGGAGTGGTAGCCTGGAGTCACTCAGCGTCCACCAGCATCCGGATACCTCTCTTAACCTTAGAGTGTATCAGTAAAATCTGATTTCAGTAAATATAAACAGTGTAAATTAGACTAAAACCGGTGTTTGTTCTCCTACACACTCGCCGTTTGCTGCTCTTTCTCTCGGGCGCTCTCCGGAGCCCCTCCCTCTGCGGGGTTTCCCCACCCACTTGTGCGTTTTCTGTTTGTTTAATAAAAGAAATTAGTTCATTTTCATCCTTTGACGTGTGACACCAATTTTAAAACCCCAGTAGTAGTGGTGGTTGTTATTATTAATACATGTTCTTAAAAGACAGCAACTTTGGTTCTACATGACATAGAAACACCAAACGTCTGACACCTCGAGCATCAGCACAAATGGGCAGGGGGGGGAAGCGTTCATAATGAGTTCATGACCTCAATAGATCTGTCACTCTTGATCATATATCAATTCATTATTTTGATGATTGTGTAATCAGTAACTTTTTTTTTTTTTTTTAAGGTCAAAAACTCGGTGGACAGTTTTAAACTGGACAGTAACCAACCACAGATAACCTTAACGCTTTATTGGAAAAAGATACGAGCCTTTGCTTAGAAGAACAAAAGAGCAAGAACATGTGGCAAGTGGCAAAAAAATATGCGTATAATTAGTTGTGTCCTTCAGACTCGATTTCTTACAATGCGAGAGGCGCATTCAAAACAGGCATTTGCATCTTGCAAATTGCCAGCTAATCACTGGTCATTTATAATGTTTGAAAGTGTCATAGTATTAAGGTGGTTAAAAGATTAACTTAATATGTTGCTGTTAATCACATTATTTTGTCATTTATCATGATTAAGGTGATCTTATTTGCTGTAATTTGACCCAGTAGTTAAAATGCAGTTCCTCTACAGGGAACACATTTTAATGGATGATTAATATTCACCTGCTGAATGAAACATATAGGAAAAAAAAAAAAACAAACTGCAGCAAATGTTATGGCGCAGTATATACATTTGTTGTTTACTGTGTTTTTTGACCGAATAAACAAATGTGCAGGAAAATGCAGAGAATGCATTATCTTATTTTCTCCAGGGGGTGTTGACACTATTAACCTTTTAACTATTAAACTTCTGCAACCTTAATTATGTGAATTGATTTACTGTTTGTAAGTTGTTAAGTAAATTGTTGTCATATGGAGAAACAGCCGCCCCGGTTTGCGTTGATGCTCGAGGTGCCAGACGTCACGCTGAGCTTTGTTTGGTGTTCCTGTGTCACGTAGAACCAAAGTTACTGTAATTTAAATAATAATAACCGCCTGCTGGGGTTTTAAAAATGGCGTCACACAAATGAGCATAAAGAACAAAAATGAACACATTCCTTTTCAGTTCTCAAAACCAACAGAAAAAACACGAGATCCTTGAACCCGGGAGAACGTTTAGGACGGTCTCCGCCCACAAGTGGGCGGGGAAAACCCACAGAGGGAGGGGCTCCGGAGAGCGGCCGGGAGAAAGAGCAGCAAACGGCGAGAGTAAGAGAACAAGACTTACACTATATAGATTTTACTAACACAGTTCTGAGGACTGTAAAGGAGGACAGTCCTGAACAGCCCCTTATAGGTTTGTTGGATGCGAGAGAGCGTCACACTTCTGTCAGTCTCTGCTTCTGTTAGTCCCAGTCCTTTTCGTAGCACCCCCCCCCCCACCCACCCACCAACCCACCCACCCAACCTCCATTCACACAGCCCCTGTGCTCCTATACAGTACTATTTATTGCAGAGAACTCCTCCATATCACTCATTGCTCCCGACTCAAGACATGGGAGTTGAGCAGGCTCAAATATATCCGCAGCGCCCATTCTTTTATCTCGAGTACAAGTTGAAGAAGGGCCTGGGGGGAGAAAGACAAGGCCGTCTGTTTTACCTCAACGCCAAGGCTGCCACGGAGGGAGAATATTTTATCTGACGCTGTCACTCGCTGCTTAAACCTCCAGGAAAGCAAGGCTTCACTGACGTGTGGCTGCTGGTGGGAAGTGTGACGGGCGGCAGCGTTAGAAGATAGCGGCGTGGAAAACGTAGATCTCGTATTACGGTTTCTGATTTTTGGAGGAGGGTAACCCTGGGCTCGCTCCCAGGTCCAGACTCTACAAAAAAAGGCACAGGCGACCTCAGCTTGCACTAAAGACACAAAAAAGAACAAGAGGAGGTGGAAAAAGTCAAGGCTCTGACGTTGACCTGATTTTTAAAATTGATTGGAAAAAAAAAAATCGATGATTTAAAATGTTGATGAATCAGCAGTGATTAATCTGCATTTTCTGTTGTATTTCATATCGTAGAAGGACTTACTGCTCTCGTTTAGAGAAAGAAACGAGCCACCGATATTGTATTCAAATGTGCTACACACATCATTAATCATTAAGGAATTTGTAGATTAATAATGGTGTTGTCATTGTTTACTAATAAACTTGATAAAAGACATGCATTGTGTGGACAAATATATTGGGGCACACCTGTTTTTCAAGGTTTGGGTTAGGCTTCTTACTTCCAGTGAAGAACAATCTCAATACTTCAGTACACCAAGACATTTTGGACAACGCCATGCTTCCAACTTGGACCCAGTTTGTGGAAGAACCTTTTCTATTCCAGCATGACTGTGTCCCAGTACACAAAGCGAGCTCCATAAAGATGTGGCTGGAGGAGTTCAGTGTGGAAGAACTTGACTGACCCACACAGAGTCCTGACCTCAACCCCATCCAACACCTTTGGGATGAACTGAAACGGAGATTGCGAGCCAGGCAGCATCAGTGTCTGACCTCATAAATGCTCAACAGAGTGAATGGGCACAAATTCCCACAGAAACTCCAAAATCTTGTGGCAAGCCTTTCAAGAAGACTGGAAGCTGTTATAGCTGCAATAGGGGAACCAACTCTATTTTAAAGACTGTGTTTGAATACAATGTCATTAAAGTCCCTGTTGGTGGAGTGGTCAGGGGTCCCAATACTTTTGTCACATACAGTGGAACGAACACAGACTGGAGGGGAAGAAATACACCACAGTTAAACAAACAGCACCAGGGTTAGGTTAGAAAAGATGAAGCTTAATTCTAACTAGTCAGAGATGAGTCTGTTTGTGTGAAAATTCTGGAGTTGTTGATTGACAGATGCTAGCGTCATGTAAGGTAAACGAGATCAGAACATTTTGTTCTAAAACCCAAGCCTGGAAGAAAATTAGTTGTTTGATGGTACCTTGCCATGCTTTTTTCCCCCTCCTCTTTTGACAGTTGAAACTACAATTTCAAGCTTTATGAGCACAAACCGCTTTTTTTACCCTCCAACTGATGGGCTACTTTCATTCTCGTTAAAAGATCTCTCTGGGGAAGATCAAAGAGGACCAACAGATAAGGTTCAAACGAGGGTAGTCACTTATTTTGCGCTGCTCTTCCAGGCAGAAATCCAAGTGAATGTATTTAAATTCAACCTTTAGAAGAGGAAGTGCAGGAGGAGCCAGTTCCTGCTAAGGCTTGCTGGGGCGTCTTGGGTGCTGAAGGCGAGCGTCAGCGGGGATCGAGTGTGCAGCCAGAAGCCGTCCACTGCTGCAGAGAGATCTTCCTCGCAGGCAGGGAAAGCTCAGAGGGGAGGACAGTCTCTTTGTACGGGGCTCCTCATTAGTGTGCCTCGGGGCCACAAGGTGTAGAAGGAGCTGGCCATGGTGCTGAAGTTGCTCAGTGCTGAGCCAGGGTTTGGCGAGGGAGCTGTCTGTGGTGCTGAACCTGTCTTCAAACCTGTCTTCCCCTCCCTGCTTAGCTGGATCTCTCTATTCAGTTTAAATCACATTTATCTGAATCTAATGTTCCACCTTTTTTTTGTCTGATGGTTTTCTGCAGGCTCAAGAAGCTTTCTTAAATGGCTGATATTAAAAAACAGTCTTTTTGTTTTTTGTTTTTTTTTTTAAAGAAAAGTTTGTAAACCCTGGTAAAGATTCAAAACATACCGTCCATGAAAGGTCGCAAACACCTTTATCCATCTGTTCGGCCTACAAGAGGTATGACACACCTGTAAAAGATGATTTTATGCCTAGATTTCTTTTTGCGTGAGGTATAATACAGGGCAGCCATTCAAAACAGAGCTTATTTACATGTATCGCACATGAAGGCACAGTTACAAAACAGTCTAAAGGGATTTAATGAGGTTGGAGAACGGTCTTGTCAAAATGAAATATAGCTGTTAAAACCACATAAAGGTCATGAGTAAAAAAAAATATAAGAAAATTGTAGTAAATGGGGCCTTGAGTAAATCTAATAAATTTAGCAAAAGAAGTAATGTACAGTATATATTTATATTGAGAGCTGCTAAATACACAATAAATATATTTAATATGCAAATGTGGGCAATATGCCAAATATGCCTGCAATGTTTTTTGTTTTTTTTGTTTGTTATTTCAGATATTTTGATTAGGGGTTATGTTGGACAGTATAATGTAACCTGGCACTTTTGCTGTCTTTTAAGCACAGTTTGAATACTTGCACCCACATTTTAAGGTGAACCGCGTCAGTTATCCGTCTATGACTTGGTGGAACTTTAGATTTCCACGTAGATGGCTTTAGTGTAATTTACAATAGCTGAACTCATAAGTGCCATTTTCTTTTTTTAACTAAACCTTGTTTTTGTTTTTGTTTTTTTTTTGTTTTTTTAAACTATTGACACTTCTAGTGTTAGCACTCTCAGTCTTCTTTGTGTGATTCGTGCAGTTCACTGTTACATGCCGCTTTTTCACTGGCACAAGGAACTGTGCTGTACCGAGAACAAATGTTTTTTCCACTACAAATAAAGCGACGCATGCCTGAGCTGCCTGTGTCACTGCTCTCTGATTGGTCGAAATGGCATCACGATATGGAAAGCAGCCAGAGGTTTTACTGTCCGAAAAAAAAAAAACAACAACAATGGAGATATAAACTAACAACTTATTAACAAAGTACAAGCACGACTGTCTGTCTGGGCTGAAGATCAATTTCGGTGGGAGTTTTCTATGACACCAACATATGTATCTTTAACTCGTGTGAGAAACATTAAGGTTTACAAGTTTGCTGGGTCATGTATTCATCACACTACAGAATGACAAGGGAAAAAAATGTAAAAATTCAAACCAGAGGATAAATGATACAAGACCACAAAAGCAGGTCTGTCAGAAACTCCGTTACCGGACTGAGATACACTGGGAAATCAAAGTGTTTTGTGAGTTCAGTACCATAACAGAACAGTTTAGATACAGCATGCATGGTATGTCTATGGAAAAGTGCCTATAAATGTACTGACGATATTCATTATGCACTCAGAAACATGCCTCATCACTTGTACATTTCCTTGTATTGTAATTCCTTCTTGCCACTTGAAAGACTGCAAGGCACTTACTAACTGTCTCTGTTTTTTCCCTTTAGATATGCGTCTGTCAACACCTCTGATGGGCCTTTAACACCACAGTTAGCACTTTGTTACCTCCTGCCTCTTCTGTAACTCAGGGAGCTTGATGAAGATGAACAGCCCAGCGGTAGGAAGGCTGAATGTGTGGGGGCTTGAACTGCTCATCATCTTTCTCAGCCATTTCATGGACGATGGAGCCTCAAGCCAGGCAGTCTGCCCCAGGCCCCTGTATCACGAGTGGCAGACTCAGCCGAGGAACATCACCCTGAGATGGACTCTAGCGGAGAAAACCTGCAACGGTGTGAATCAGTGCTGGAACGGGATTTTTCAGAGAGATCAGCACCAGCAGCACTGGACCAACCAGTCTTACGCGTTCCCTCAGCTGTGCCCCCTAGAGGTTCAACTGGGAGATGCACTGTTTGCCTCCCCTGACAGAACTCTGGAGAAATACGGCATAAATCTCGTCAAGGTATCTAAAGAGGAGTTTGAAAGCTGCTCAGTGGAGCAAGTGCAGAGTAAGCACTTCTTCCTCACCGGCTCTATGAAAGGTAGAACGCAGCTGGACCCGAAGTGGCTTCCCCCTGGCGTTCATTACTTCGCTGCCACTCACAAAGGCAGTAGCCAGTTGTGCCAGCTTGGCCTGCGAGTCGGCGTGGTGGTCAAAGAGCAGCACTGTCAGGACTCTCCTCTCCTCCGCCTGTGCTCAGGCCGCGGCGTCTGTAGAGCTAAAGTCAGGCAGCTTGTATACGGTTGCCAGTGTGACAAGCACTACTCCGGCCTCTTTTGTGAGGAGTTCGATGCCTGCTCTGAACAGCCGTGCTCAAACGGCGCGACCTGTGTGAGCTACGGCTCTGCCAGGCCCAACCAGCCTTCTTATGAGTGCTTGTGTCCACCTCGGTTTACAGGTGAGCCGATATATTGGTATTCCTTTGCTCATCCCTTGTATTTGTAAAAGCCGCAGTTCACACAGGTCTTTACTTTGGAATTTTTTTTGTATCTTTATCTTTAGCAGTTCAACAAATGTTAAATTGTCGTCATATGGCAAAACAGCTCTTTATGCTGAAGTTTCCCCAGTTCGTGTTGATGCTGGAGGTGTCAGACGTCAGACTGAGCTTTGTTTGGTGTTCCTATGTCACGTAGAACCAAAGTTACTGTAATAAAAAAAATAAAAAATTTAATAATAACCACCACTGGGGTTTTAAAAAATGGCGTCACATACAAATTCCCCGAAAGAAGAAAAATGCCAACATTTTTAAACAAGATCTTTAAACCTGGAGACCTTTCAGGATAGTCTCCGCCCACAAGTGGGTGGGGAAAACCCGCAGAGGGAGGGGCTCCGGAGAGCGGCCGAGAGAAAGATCAGCAAATGGCGAGAGTGTAGGAGAACAAACACCGGTTTTAGACTGATTTACACTGTTTATATTTACTGAAATCAGATTTTACTGATACACTCTGAGTTCTAAGGGCTCAGAGAGGTATCCAGATGCTGGAGTGCGTCTGGGCTGCCGCTCCAGTCTCCATCAAATTCTCAACACATTCAAGTCTACCTTGGTAAATTAAAAAAACGTTCCCATGAAATGAAACGTCAACCCACAGTGTCACATTATGCACATAGTAAAATGCAAATTCTTTTACTGCATTAACTGCCTGTCGGGTATATCTTCCTTAAATGATGAGGCTGTGTTGTCTATGAAAAGATCACGTTAGATCAGAACCCACCGTTACCGAATATTAAAATATCAGAGTACCAAATGAGACGAAGCTTCTTTGATATCATTCCATAGAGCCTGTTTTTGTGCTAGACAGACTTCAGAAGGCTCATGCACTTCTATGCCAAGCTGTGAAGGTTTACTAAACAGCTTGTACACAGATAATCTATTGATTGCACTCAGCTATGAGATAAAAAAAAAAAAAAAATTTAAGGCGTAGATCCTCGAATGTTCACTTTATTTGAAATAAAAGATTTTTATCGTGCCCGGCGGGGTTGTTGTAGAAACCTCTTTTCCCAGCGCCAACAGTCTATCTGCAGTGTTCAGAGTTACTTTATTACCATCAGCAGCTGTGAACACGTACCTAATGCGATGAGAGGTTTCTCCACAGAAAACGGAGCAACATATAGCATTCAGCAGAGACAATAGAGACAACACAATAAATAGACACAACAGTGTACAGTAACGTAATGTAACAGTATAGTGTGGATGGAATGTAAACCTTTCAGAGTGACTAGTGTTGCACCGTCAGTGATTACTGCACAGGAGGCAGTTACAGCACGGAACAAAGAGCAAGGAATGACAGAAACGGTGCAATAAATAGACAATATAGCAACGTAACAGCAGTGAGAAAGAGATGTAAATCCGAGACAATCCAGAAGTGTAAATAAAAGGGGGAACGGATGTAAACCTTCCTGAATAAATACTGTTGCACCATATGTATAATATTGCACAGGAGACAGTTAGCAGCATAGAACCACATTGTGTACAAATAAATTCTAGCTTATCATAATCGAGTAACAGGACAGAAGAGTGTCTGTAGTGGCGGTAAACAGAAGGTACTGTAAAGGTGCGGGTGCTACAGAAGGTCCAGAGTGTAATATGAGAAGAATATACAGTATAAGGTGAGGTAGTTCACTGGAAGGTACTTGGTTAACCAGGGACTGTGCATTTATGTGCATTCAGAACTCTGATGGCCTTCAGTATGTTGCAGAAACAACGTTGGCAAAAATGGCCCTCTAATGCCGTACTGTTGTCTGTATCTCCAGAAGAGAGAATTTTATGATTAGCTTCCTCAACCACATATAGCAGAAAATTGCACGTTGTCAGTTTGTTGTAGCTCACTATCCAGAGCATGTAGGAACTCAGTGGCACCTAAGTAAGTAAATATTTGGGATAAAAAAGGTAACCTTTGACAGGTTAGTGGGGGAAAAAAAAGCAAACAAACAAAACACATAAGGACGTTCTTCTGAACGTACGCACTGATTGTGATTTGAAATAATCCCTCCAGGTTTCTTTCAGTTCCTTCAATTCCGGTCCTAAACGCTTTTCTTGGAATTGATGGAAGGATTCTTTCTAAGGATTAGAATCAGTGGTTTGCCTACGTTCACATTTTGTTTTTGTTGCAAATATTTATTATTTATTGGTCACGATGTCTAGTTCTCCCTTCTTAACTCGACACAGTCATTCCACAACAACATGGATCCCCTACAGGCTATTTATTGGTGAAGCATTATTCTGGAAAGACTCTCTCTCGCTGTCTCTCTCGCTGTCTCTGTCTCTCTGTCTCTGTCTCTCTGTCTCTGTTTCTCTGTCTCTGTCTCTGTCTCTCTCTCTCTCTCGGTCTCTCTCTCTGTGTCTGTCTCTCTCTGTCTCTGTCTCTGTCTCTCTCTCTATGTCTCTGTCTCTCTTTGTCTCGCTCTCTCTGTCTGTGTCTGTCTCTGTCTCTCTATCTCTCTGTTTCTGTCTCTGTCTCGCTCTCTGTGTGTCTGTCTCTCTCTCTCTCTCTCTCTCTCTCTCTGTCTCTATCTCTCTCTGTCTCTCTCTCTGTCT
>JBBIGA010000083.1:3592582-3604933 GCA_037576975.1 Alestes dentex
CACACTGAACTCCTCCAGCCACGTCTTTATGGAGCTCGCTTTGTGCACTGAGGCACAGTCATGCTGGAATAGAAAAGGTTCTTCTCCAAACAGTGTCCTCAAAGTTGGAAGCATGGCGTTGTCTAAAATGTCTTGGTGTACTGAAGTATTAAGATTGTCCTTCACTGGAAATAGAGGGCCACCAGGATTCAATACTTTTATATGAATAGCGTATCCACCTATTCAGCCTACAGCAGGTTAGCCCTGCCCATTTGTCCTAAAGTGGTGTTTTGGTTTGAACTGCTATTTTAAGGAAGCGCAATCCAGGGCAGAACTAAGGCCATTCACATATACAGTGATCAGCAACAATATTAGAACCAACGGTTCACACTGATTGTCTTGTTAGAATGAAACTAACGTGCCTAAGTGACAACCACGCAGACTTAAAGCTCCACAACATCGGGATGTGGAGCAGCAAAACGTTTCAGCCAGATGTCAAACCCTCAAGGCCCCGGTGTTCTGCATTCATTAAAGAGACGGATAAGGAAAACTCAGAAGAGAAAATAAAGTGGACACCACAGCACGCAGTGTGAAATTCTTCCTCTGTATTTAACCCATTCACCAAGTGAAGCAGTGGTCATGCGGCGACGCAGCACCCAGGGAGCAGTGTGTGGGGACGGTACCTTGCTCAAGGGTACCTCAGTGGTGCCACTAGTAGTCCTGGGATTCAAACCCTAAACCTTCTGGTCACAGGGGCCACTCCCTAACCACCAGGCCACTTTAATTTTTAAATCAAAAGCTTCGAACCATACATAAAACCCCAGCCTTGGAAGTTTGTTCACAGCATTTATCAGTGTGTGCTTCACACAAGCAGTAAGGATGGAGAGAGCAGCCCCGTCTCTTATCATTCATCCTGCCCCGCACCTTGCCAAATAAAAACACCATGTACAGCTGAGGGATGGTTTTACAGTGGTTCACACCACCGTATCAATAACCACAGCTTCATTACTCTCCTCGCACTTATTCTTTGACGTATGTCAAAATGAGAGATTGTCAGTGATTTCTTATGTAAATGAAATCGGCCCACAGTGAGCCTCACTTCGCCGTGCACCTTCTCAAG
The DNA here is from genome assembly GCA_037576975.1 of Alestes dentex. Classification (NCBI taxonomy): domain Eukaryota; kingdom Metazoa; phylum Chordata; class Actinopteri; order Characiformes; family Alestidae; genus Alestes; species Alestes dentex. The sequence goes on from JBBIGA010000083.1 coordinate 3,593,682, forward strand.
GACAAGTCACAAGTTGCAGTTTGTCTTTCATAAACATTGCGTCACGTGTCGGCACCACATCTGTAATATAAACGAGTAAAATATGGAGAATCCACGTTCTCGGAAGGCCCGTTGCTATTAATCACGCGTTTGAAATGAAACGAAGTGCGAATCATGCGTTATTGTACAGATTTGCGAGTGAATTTACAAGTGCATAATGGTGCGATAATTCCTAGGAAGCTTCTGCTGTCCTGCAATATCTCCTAAATCAATGGTTTTCTCTCTTTCATCTCTCTTTAATTTGTAAGTGAAAGTACAAGTTAAATCTTTTAGGCTCCCTGTATTTTCTGGTATTAGTGAAAAACCAACCAAAACACAGTTCTTGTTTTATCGTATAAGGAGTCCACACTTCTAGTCTGACGCATTGCTCATGCTAAATCATTTTTGATGTTTCTCAATAATGTAAAATGCTTTTAAGCTGGAGGGAGCTGATGGGGGAAAAAATGAGACCCAGTGAACAAAAAGCAAACTCGCCAAGAATCCCGCAACACCACAACCATATTTAAATGATTTAAGACTATGATTGTTAAATATATGTATGATGTTACTGGTTATCAGAATCTTTTCATTTGAAGGACCTTACCTCAAAAGGCCAGGCCACAGTTGTAAACAAGAAATCTGTTCTTAATCTGTTTTTGCCTGGTTAAATAAAGGTATAATAGAAAGTAAGTTTTTCCGTGCTGTATTTCCGAGTGTAGCATGTAAATACACAGTTTCAAAATGTACTGTCCACTCCCCAGCTGAAAACTGAGCCACAAAAACACAAACGCCGACCTATTTACACATATACAGCAGCTTAAGCCCCGCCCATTCGCCTTGAAGTTATAAGGGGTGTTTCAGGTTGAACCGTTTTTTTGTTTGTTTTTTTTTTTAAGGAGGCGCAGTCCAGAGCTTGTCAAGTGAAGGGACATAGGCAGCAGTCGTTCTTGTTGCAGTGTTGGAAGATGAAAAAACCCTTAGAACATGAGCGGTACGGGTCCGTGTTGGAATCATAACAATAAATCACACGGCAAAACAGCTCTTTATACTGACGTTCCCCCGGTTTGTGTTGGGGCTCGAGGTGTCAGACGTCAAGCTGAGCTTTGTTTGGTGTTCCTATGTCACGAAGGACCAAGTTAAATTATAATTTAAAAAAACACACAAAAAAAAACCATGTAACAATAGTAATAACCACTACTGGGGTTTGAAAAATTACATCACACAGAAATAACCATAAAGAACTAAAATGAACCTGGGTTGGGTTGGGGAAGTGGTTTGTAACACTGATTTTTAGACTGTTTTACACCATTTATATTGACTGAAATCAGATTTTACTAATACACTCTGAGGGTTAATAAGGGACTAATAGTGAGATCTAGATGGCTGGTTCCAGAAGAATGAATTAATTCATTACTATTATTACTATTAACAGGACAACCAGTGGACGTATGCAATGTTAGGCAGGTGGTTTTAATGTTATGGCTTAATATTACCAGTCTTAAAGGCACAGTAACAAAACCAACTGAATAATATGTTCTAACTAATCATTCTAAATAATAAAGGGAGCTTGAAAATCGGTCCCTTAACATGAGAAGAAACTGCTTTTGGTAGAACCACATCAATATCATTAGACCTTATCAAAAAACAGACCTTATGAAAATGATAAGGGGTGGAGCCTCTAATGTATTTTCTTTAGTAGCTGGTGGCAGTTTATTACTGGTGGAAACCCAGTATCGACCTAGTCGGTTCCACTGGAAAAAAAAAAAAAAAAAAAACTTGGTTAGCTTCATGTTGGGAACCTCAAAAGAAGCCCTACTCCACAAAGCGCAATGAACCTCTGCGGCTTTGTCATAAAGCCTCTTTATATTAGGCCCCTTTGATATCGAGCTTTGTAGGGCATCAGTCTCTCCTGAATCGTGTAACGTACAGTATGCAAAGTAGACCTCCACGGGGGCTTCCGTTTGGTTTTAATAAAATGTGTCAGATCGAATGATATCAAGCTGGATCCTTTCAAATTGCTTTACTGCATACATGGGATCAGTCGCTAATACCTCACCATCTTCCAGCGTCGTTTCCTGCTTAGAAACGGTGGAGCTGTCAGAGTTCTAGAGGGGGTTCGGGCTTGTAAGGACTGAGCAATGATGGAACTTCAAGTGGAGCCGACAAAAAGCCTCCCTTCCAAACTTCCCCGGGCCCTCCAGAGGAACGCGCCGCGTAGCTGGGTGCGAGGAGTTGTGAGGTCATTTAGGGTTCAGCTCGTGATGACCTTGACTTGAGGTGGTCCCAGAACTTTAGATAACTTGCTGTTTTATTTACTCAAGGCTGTCTTAGAGGATTACTGTTACCAGAGACTACCACAGTGATCAATGTCAGCGATCAATGAAAGTAAGAAATAGCCAGCTGCCAGCTTTCATCCACCTTAGCGGTTTAGGCTGAACCGTTTAAGCAGAACTTCTTGTGCAACACGTGCAAATTTCTGGTGCGCTTTTACCATGTGGAATATTTTTCATGAAGTAGTACTGGGTGCAGTGTGCACTGTTTCTGGTGCAGTTTTACTGTGCACATGTGCAATATTACTGTGTGCGACGTGTGCAGTGTTGTTGTGTGCAACATGCGCGAACTTCTGGTGCAGTGTTACTGTGTGCACCATGTTCAAAATTTCTGGTGCAGTATTACTATGTGCAACATGTGCAAAATGTGTGGTGCGATATTACTGTGTGCAATATATGCAATATTACTGTGTGCAGCATGTGCACTATTTCTGGTGCAATTTTACTATGTGCAATGAGCAAACTTCTGGTGCGCTTTTACTGTGTGCAACATGTGCAAATTTCTGGTGCAGTATTACTGTGTGCAACATGTGCAATTTTCTGATACAGTATTACTGTGTGCAACATGTGCAATTTTCTGATACAGTATTACTGTGTGCAACATGTGCAATTTTCTGGTGCAAAATTACTGTGTGCAACATGTGCAATTTTCTGATACAGTATTACTGTGTGCAACATGTGCAATTTTCTGGTGCAGTAGTACTGTGTGCAATATGTGCAAAATTTCTGGTGCAAAATTACTGGGTGCAACATGTGCAGGTTTCTGGTGCACTATTGCTGTGTGTGTGTGTGTGTGTGTGCGTGTGTGTGTGTGTGTGTGTGTGTGTGTATCTGTAATATTCTGAAACTATTGTAATAGTGTGCTACTGTTGTATGTATTATATTCTGTAGTTTTATATGTCATGCTGCTTCTTCTTCTTTTATTCTGTCCACTTTGTGTTGTAACAGTGTGAAGTTCCCACCCGTGGGACTACAGGGTTATCTTATCTGATCTTATCTCTTGAAGTTGCCAGTTCATGAATCCTGCAGTGAGACCCCATTGGAAACATCTCAGGGTCCATTGTTAATGCATGGCACCGATTCAAGAACTGTCCTGTTCAGGCTTTATGCCAATTAGTGGCACTTTATGATGTTCTAGGACCAGCATATGGCTTTTTGTCTGTACTAGTCGGGGCAAAACTTTGATCCAAGCAACCTCAGTGGCTCCACCAAGTTGGCCAACAGCCAAAGGCTAGACATTGTAAATGACTAGAGCGTCAATCTGTCAGTTCGCTCCAAAAAATAGCCTCATAAGACTGATTGCGAGACAGATAGAGGACGTTGACTGTAGCGATGGTTGGTGTGTGTGTGTGTGTGTGTGTGTGTGTATCTGTGTCTGTGCGGGCCTCCTCATCTGCGTCTGTGTGTGTGGCAGTCTAAAGGCAATGTTTAGCTTTGATCTTGGCCGTGGCTGGATTTGTCAGTGGCCTGTTTCAAGTCATAAATCAGAGCGGGGATGACTGGCTCTTATTAAACATGATTAAATGATCCAGTGGGCAGAGGCCGCATGTGCCCGGCGAGCTCTCTGAATCAATAACCACTCTGTAAAGCTGATTTTGAGTGGAAAACAAAGTCATACAAATCCTAATTGGCTATGGGATTCAGCTAACCAAAGGGACGCCGGTAACGATCCTGTTTCGGCGCCCGCGGGCTCTGGCAACCCGTTCCGTGAGGTAAATCGAACCCGGTGCGAATCCAGAACAGAGCTGTTTGCGACACATACAGGTGCTTAAGCCCCGGGGGGAGAGTCGGCACAGCTGTCTTTTTTTTATTTATTTATTATTTTTATTACTCTTTTAGTTTTTTAAATGCTTAAAAAATGCTTCGTAATGCTTCACCCTAGACTGCTGGTATTGATAAACCGCAAATAAAAGCGCAGGCCTAGAAAGATCTGCATAATGCTGACTGCTACCGCATCCGTTCATTCGCAGTTTTACACGGAACAATTCTTTTAAAAAAGATGATCCTCTTTTTCGCTGACCCTACACAAAGCCAGGGCTCTGCACAATGATACTTTCATTTGGTCGCCGTTTCATTCGTTGTCGTTTGGCGTTTTCCTTTAGAGTAGGAGGACCCTATTTTTGGGCTGGTCCCAAAACTTCCCAGAGGAACCTAAAGCATGAATGAAAGCGCGCGCGCAGTCCAGACGTGCAGTGTGTACAACTGGGGCCCCACTACGTTTTACTCATTAATATTGCATTCATTAGCATTTAGAGTGAAGTCTTCCTTTACATTATGACCCAGTAAACTAAACGGAAGCACGAATGAAAGCTGGAGCAGACTGGTGTGGTCGCATACATTATATTTCCCATTAGCGTTTTGAATATTGGAGTGTTCTTTTACGAGCTGGCTCCGTAAACTGAAGCATTAATGAGAACCAGGACAGATCGGGCTCATTTGGTCATTAGCCTTTTGAATAAAGTATTATTTTACGGTAAGGTGCCGTAAACTGACCCTATGAAACCTGAATGAAAACTATGTCAGACCAGGGCAGTTTGGTAATTGGCTATTTGAACAAAGCATTCGTTTTTCAGAATGGCGCTGTAAAGTGACCAAATGAAACTGAAGCATGAATGAGAAATAGGACGGAACAGGCCAATTTGGTAATTAGCCTTTTGAATAAAGTATTATTTTACTGTATCATGCTGTAAACTGAGTCCATGAAACTGAAGCAGGAATGAAAGCTAGTCCAGCCCAACAAGGTCGTCTACCTAATACAAACTTACTACAATTCTTTATTTAGCATTTTGTAGTATTCCTTCACTATATAGCCCTGTTTTTTATGTCCTGCATGAATAAAATGGTACAGACCATGAATGTAGACAAGCCCACTTCATTTCACTCATTAAAATCGAAGTCATTAGCAGTTAGAATGAAGGATTCCTCTACAGTGCAACCCTGTAATAAACTACCTACATGAAACCGAAACATTATGCAAGCTAGGGCAGACCAGTAAGGTAACACGCATATTGCTAAATACGGCTAATTTCATTCACTAGCGTTTTTTTTTTTTTTTTTTTTTTTTTTTTTTTTTTTTTTACATATGATAAACTTCTCGCGTGTAGCTGAGATATGAATGAAAGCTAAGGCAGGCTAGAAAGTAGTCTGTGAAAAGCTAAGCAGCCTTTTTTTTGTTGATTAGCATTTCATTCATTAGCATTTTGAGTGGTGTTCCTAGTGTATTTGGCCCTGTGTTTTGTTTTTTTTGTTTTTTTTCTTCCCCCGCTAAACTGCCTGCATGCAGCTCATTACTGTAGCTCCAAATAAGCTGTGCTGTATTTTCCTCTCCTCTTATCACTTTCACCATTTGGGTGGTCTGGAATCAATCCCCCAAAGTAGTTTTGCCACTGATATACATTCCAAAATCAATAACTCTGATTAATCCCGATATTACCATCTTTTCTCATCGGCGGCGTCATCTCGGTTTTTGATAGAGCTGTCCCGCTTGTTAACCCCTGCGCTCCGCACAATACACACACACACACACACACACACACACACACACACATGCACACTCACATATCAACATTGTAAATTACTCGAAGTCATTTACGTCATTAAATTGAGGGGGGGAAATAAATCCTCGCAATTTGCCAATAATTTCTTGGCTCGGCCGCTGCCTCTACCTGCGAGACACACCGCTGATTAAACCTTGATTGCGGACGAGGACTGCTATGCATTATTAATGAAGTCAGGGATAATTGTCAAATTTTATGACACGGGGAGAGGTGGAAATTGGTTCCATGGTCAGTTTGAGGAATGATGAGAATTTGCCCCGCGCCGATGCCGCTGATAGCCTGGCATTAGTCACGGCCCTCCCGTGGCCGCCGCCGCCCGTGACCGAGCTAATGATAGTCATTTTGTAGCGTGACCATGCGCTGCGACACATTTACGGGAGCATAAAATGTCAGAAAATTTCGAGGCCTGCACTCTCCTTCACTTCATGTCGTTAACCTTTTTTTTCTTCTCCCCTCCTTTTCTTTGCAAAGCTGGGACGTTGCTAACCTAGTAAGTCGTTTTAACAGGCCCTGACAAAGGCACCGCAGTCCGCCGTTATGCAGAAATAGTACGTTTTATTCCAGTATGCCTGAACGCACTTGATCTGAGTAGTGCATTCGTTTCTTGATGGATGTCTTCTGACGAGTCCTATCTGCAGTATATGACTTCCCTTTTTCCACTCGGCAGGCGTGAGCACAAAGCCCCTTTCGAAACAGCTGATTCTGAGATGGCCGCTGCCCGAGCCACTTTAACGGTACTTTCGCATATAACCCAGATGTTAGCCCCACTTCATTCTGAGGTGATGGGATTTTTATGTGTGATATCTATTTATAATTTTTTTTTTTCATCTGTACATGTGATGTGGTTTATTGCTATAGCAAGAATTTACATCACTGATGCAATTACTGTGTTTCTGTTTCAAATTCTGTAAGACATTCAGAGTTAATGAAATGGTAGCGAACTTCTTTGATTTGACTTTCACGTAGTTGTAAAACGTGTCATTCACTCCTGAGCAGATATTCCAGATTCACGTTATAGATCAAGTCAAGCCATGAAGGTGTTTATTTATTGTCATTTCAACCATGTAGACAGTACACGGTGAAATGAAAACGCGTTCCTCCAGGGCCATGGAGCACCACAAAGAATCAAAACAGAAAGTGCGGGCAGGACAGGGCTAAAGAGGGAGTGCGAAAAAACAAACAAAAAAACAAACAAAAAACAAAACCCACAATGACAATTTACAGGACGAAACAACGTACAGTGCACTAAACAGGAGTAGAATGAGGGAATCCAGTATTATAGCAGCAGAGTCAATAAGTGTGCAAAAAAGGAATGCAAAGAATTATGTAGACAGCAATACATTATTGTGCAAAATAGCAAGTAGCAGGAACAGGATTAGGAAAAATATACAGTATATAAATAAATACAGGATATTTGTGTGTGTGTGTGTGTGTGTGTGTGTGTGTTTGTGTGTTCAGTTGTTTGTTGTTCAGTTGTGGTTTAGTAGTCTGATGGCCTGGGGGAAGAAACCGTTCCCCATCCTGATAGTGAGGGCCGGATGCTGCAAAACCTTCTGCCAGACGGGTGAAGGTGGCCACAATGCTGGAGGCTTTGCGGATGCAGTGTGTGGCGTAACGGTCTACAACAGAGAGGAGAGAGAGAGACCCCAAGAATCTTCTCAGCAGTCCTTTTATCTTCTGCAGGGTCTTGTGCTCTGATGCAGCACAGTTTCTGTACCACACCAGGATGAAACAACAGAGAATACTCTCTATAGTCCCTCCATAGAACACTGTGAGGGGGGGGGCAGGAAGTGGAGACACTGCTGGGCCTTCTTGGCAATGGAGCTGGTGTTGAGAGTCCACGTAAGTTTATCTGTGATGTGAACACGAAGGAACGTGGTTCTCTGGATGATCTCCAATGAGGAGCCATTGGTGTTCAGTGGAGAGTGATTAGGTCATGCCCTCTTGAAGACAGCAACCATCTTTTTTTTTGTCGTATCTACATTCAGTGACAGGTTGCTGGCTCCGCCCCAGTCCATTAGGCTTGCGCCTCAGACTGGGAATAGAAGTGATTCGGCGCATCTGGAAGGGAGGCTTCCCTGTCACAGGCAGGTGGAGATGCCCTGTGGTTGGTGATGGCCTGGATGACCCGTCTTATGCACCGTAAGTTCTCAGTGTTCTGGAAGTGGCTGTGGGTTTTCCCGGGACAGGTTGGCCCTTGCTGTTCTCAGGACAGACTTATCACCTGATCTGAAGGCGATGTCTCGGGTTCTCAGCAGCGCGCGTTCCTCCACAGTCGCCTGTGGCTTCTCGTTGGGTTGTGTGTTGATGGTCTTGGAGACAGTGAGGTCACCAGTGCACTTGCTGATATAACCAGTCACCGATGCTGTGTATTCCTCCAGGCTTTTAGAGCTGCTGTAGATTGCAGCCTCCCTAAACATGTACCAGTCAGTTCGCTTGAAACAGTTCTGAAGAGAGGAGATGGCACCTGGGGGCCAGATCTTTGTCTGCTTCAGAGCAGGCTTGGTGTTAGAGCTGTGCGGTATGACCAAAATTATTTATCATGGTATTTTTCAAAATTATACTGGTTTCACGGTATAGGATGGTATTAAAACTCCAGCAGTGAACTCCCAGTGGTTAGGGCGTTCACCCCACGATCAGATAGTCGTGGGTTCGATTCCCAAGACTGCTAGGCACCTCTGAGGTATCCTTGAGCAAGATACCGTCCCCACACACTGCTCCCCGGGCGCTGGGTTCCTGGCTGCCCGCTGCTTCACTTCGTGAATGAGTTAAAGGAAGAGGAAGAATGTTTTTCACGTATGACAGAATGGTCACTTTCACTTTCACTTCATGGAAGATCCGCCGTTTTTTTTTTTTTGTTTGTTTGTTTGTGAATCACAAGACTTCAGACGTCATCCCGAGCCTTGTCTGGAGTTCCTGTGTCACAGTCTAGCATGTTCACCACTAAACCGGTTTTAGATACCAACCACTCGCAGTGTGCAAGGTGTAAAAATGGTGATTCAGAAAAACCTCATCCACACTGTTTAATATGGCGAAGGTTCTATCATGTGTTAGGGCTGTTTTTTTCCTGCAAAGGACTTGGACACCTTGTTAAGATACATCGTGGGTTATACATTGAACTGTGGACCCCATTAAGTACCAGGAGATGGTGAGAATAAATCTGTCAAAGAGCCAAAACTGGATCTCCCAGCAGGACAGTATTTTACGTCCAGATCCACACAAAAAAGATACAGTGACCCACAGAATTAAGCTTTTGACATGACCATTCCAGTCCTCTGGCCAAAACTCCCTTGAACTTCCACTGAAAAGCAATCATTCATATCACGGAATCAAGCTTTTGACCTGACCATCCCAGTCCCCTGACCCCAAACCCCGCTGAATCCTCACAGATAACCAAGAATTCATATCGTTTCATTCAGTTTTATACTGGTATGCCTGTCCTGAGTGCTTTTAGGGTTCTAACCATATTGGGTTTTATCTCAATGGACTGCAGGTTCGGAGGGTGACCACTGTGAAAAGAAACGTAATGCCTGTGACTCGGGCTTCTGCGTTAATAACTCCACCTGCATTGACCTGGCGGGGGATTATGCATGCGTCTGCCCCGAGGGATTTGCCGGTAAGTGGCTGATGCAATCAGTCTCTGATTATTCCGACTTCCCTCTTACATAATGTCTATTCAAACTACTCAACGCCGCACCAAGCTCCATGCATACCAATGAACAATGACCAAATGCACACTAATGACTGGGGGGGGGAAATGTGGGAAGAAACGGAGAACTGAATGTAAGCGTGTCTCTGGGGGTTTATAGAAGTAATTCAGCTTTTAAGCACATCATTAATTGAAATTACACCGAACGTAAATATTTGAACCCCAGGGAAAAATGCACATTTGCGTCGGAATCCAATCTGAATAGGCCCATAGGTGCCTTGATCATTTCATTTTCCTCTTCTGCCACAGCTCGCTCTCTCTCTCTAGCAAAAATGTTCTCTTTTGCACAAAACCGGCATGAATTTTAAGCCATTTTGCATTTGTATTTTCCATTCGTTTCACTTTTTTTTTCTCTGTGTCGACCAAAAGGAGGATGAGTTTCCTTTTTGAGTCTTGATTCTCTCCCGAGGTTCCTTCCTCCGTCTAAGGGAGTTTTTCCATGCCTTGTCGGACCCGGACTCTGCAAAGCTGCCTTGTGACAACTTGGTTGTAAAAAGCGCTATACAAATAAAATGGAATGGAATTTTTCTATAAAAAGTTGCAAGCTTTATACATCAATTACATAGTATTTACAAATCCGAAGGACTGAGAGATTGATAAATGGCCAGTTAAAAATGCCTTGGGTGAAAAACATCCCTGATGTTATGAGTGGACCTCAAGAAGAAAAATGGGGGAAAAAAATAGAATATGGAGCCTTTAAGAGCCTTTCTTTGGAAAAGAAAGTATTTACTGCGGTCTTTTACATCAGAGGAACTCCATAAAGCCTGGAACCAAGCATGACTCCATAGTGAATAACTTAATAATGTTTTCCTCTTGCGAATCCAATCCTCACAAATGTGTCTTCAAGAATTTAAATGTGTACTAAAAATGAATGTAGAGAAAGCAGCAGTTCTGCCCTGTTTAAAGACAAATTTCAACAAAGAATCGTGCGCGCTTGTTCCCTTTGATCACTTGTCACGAATACAATGAGAGAAAATTGGCTTTGAACTGCTACATGTTGAGGAAGATGGAAGATACTTGTTTGCTGGTTTTGACTGGCTAAGATAAATCCTATGGGGTGTTTAATTAAAACCAGGACGACAGTGATCTCTGTCTTGTATAGTATGTAGTCGTTTGAAGAGTTTTTTTTTTGTTCCTCAACATGCGTGTGACAGTCAAATATGAAAATATCATTTGTCAGATTTCAAATTTCATTTTAGACAGACAGCTAGTAGTACAATGTCTTTGTCGATCAACTGAGCCATTTATAAAGGGGTTATGGGTTATTTTATGTGTTCAATGTGACAAAGGTATTGGGACGCACCTGTTTTTCAGGGTTTGGGCTAGGACCCTTACTTCCAGGGCAACCTTAAAGAAGATATATGCAAAACTCACTTTAAAAAAAAATTCTTCACAGTTTCGGTCCTTTTCAAAATGAGCCGTTTCAGGGCTCTGTCCCTTTCATGCAAATAAGCCGTTGCTGGCCACGCCCCACCCACCCCATGCTTGTGAAGCAAAACAAACAAGCTAGTTCATACTTAACTGCGATAGAAACACAAAAGTCATTATTTTAAAGTACAGTACTTACATCTCCCTCGTCCGCTTGTCTCGGACAGTAGTGTACAGATCCCCCCACGACGCTGAAGTTAGCCCTTTCTT